>APFE030699197.1:3118-121921 GCA_000404065.3 Pinus taeda | reverse complement strand
GTTCTTTTCCTGGATTGTTCATGTACTTGCTTACAACTCCCATTGCATGTGCAATATCAGGCCTTGTGCAGACCATTACATACATTAAGCTTCCAACTACTGATGCATATGGAACTTTAGACATATGAGCCATTTCTTCCTGAGTCTTCAGACATGCCTCCTTACTTAATTTGAAATGGCTAGCCAAAGGTATACTAACTGGTTTTGCATTCTACATATTAAACCTTTTCAACACCTTTTTTATATACTCACTTTGAGACAATGTTAATTTTCGATTCTTCCTGTCTCTAATTATTCTCATACCAAGGATTTGTTTTGCAGCACCCAAATCCTTCATTACAAATGAGTCTTCCAATTTCCTTTTGAGCACATTCATTTCCTGCATGTTAGAACCTACAACAAGCATGTCATCTACATACAATAACAATATAATATAGCTGCCATCATTTTTCCTTTTGAGATAAACACAATTATCAAAGTGACACCTAGTATAACCTTGTTCATAAAGGTTGTCTTTACATCTAACTACTCAAGATGCAAACCTTTAGCTTCTACTAGACTTCGAATAGTTTTGATTGAAGTCATTTCCACAACAGGAGAAAATATCTCATCAAATTCTATACCCTTTTTCTGAGCAAACCCTTTCACCACAAGTCTAGCTTTATGCCTTTTTCTACCTCCATCTTCTTCCTTCAACTTATAAACCCATTTATTTTGCAATGTTGTTTTACCTGTAGGCAACCTAACTAAGTCCCAAGTCTGGTTATGTGCTAAGGAGTCCATCTCTTCTTTCATGGCTTGCTCCCACTTCTTCCTGGTTTCTACCTGCACTACTTCCTCATAACATTCTAGTTCACCAAAATCAGTCAACAACACATAATATAATGAAGGAGAGTATCGTTCAGGGGGTCTACTTGTCCTGGTAGATCTTCTAACACCACTTTCAGGTGTTTGAAGTGCTTGTTGCTATTGTGGTTGTTGTTCTAGCTGTTGATCATTATGATTTTTAGGCACCATCACTTTTCTTATGATATCGTCAAGCACTATGTATTCTCTGTTTTCTTTTTTATGTTTCCTTTCCTACAACTGATTCTTATCCAAGACCTTTTCATTGAATATTACATCTTTGCTCCTAATGATTTTGTTATTTTCATACTCATATAAACGATAACCAAAATCTTTAACACCATATCCAATAAAGGTACATTTCTTTGATTTTGCCTCAAGCTTTATTCTATTTTCTTTGTTAATGTGGACAAAGGCTTCACAACCAAAATTCTTTAAAAAAGAGTAGTTTACCTTTTTACCTGTCCATGCCTCCTCTGGAATACCACCATCCAAGGAACTTGAAGGCCCTCTATTTATTAGATAAATAGCAGCATCTACAACATCTACCCAAAATTGTAAAGGCAATCCTGCATGCAATCTCATGCACCTTGCATGCTCCATGATTGTCCTGTTCATCCTTTCTGACACGTCATTTTCTTGTGGTGTTCTTGGAACTCTCTTCTCTCTACGAATTCCATTTTCTGAACAGTACCTATCAAACTCTTTGCTGCAATATTCACCTCCATTATCTGATCTAAGACACTTCAACATTTTTCTTGTCTCATTTTCAACCAAAGATTTCCATTTCTTGAAAGTATCAAATATATCAGATTTATTTCGAATACAATAAATCTAGGTTTTTCTTGTTGCATCATCAATAAAAGTAACATAATAACGAGAGCCACCAAAAGATGATACTTGAGCAGGTCCCCATACATCAGTATGCACAAGCCCTAATTTTTCACTTTTCTTTTCTTTCCCAACTCTAAGGAATCTGACTCTCTTCTGTTTTCCATAAACACAATTCTCACAGAATTTTAAATCAACATGCTTCAAAACTGGCAACAAATTTCTTGAGTGAAGAATCTGCATCCCCTTCTCACTCATGTGCTCGAGCCTATGATGCCACAATGTTGTATCTTCTCCTGTAGAGGTTAAAACATTAATAGAATTAGAAATACCATTGTAGAAGTACAATGTATCAACTTTTTCTCCTTTCACTTTACCAAGGATCCTTTAGTGACCTTCCAGGTTTTATCTGTGAAAGTAGTTATGCAACCTTCACCTCCCAACTGCCCTATTGAAATCATATTTTTCTTCAGATCTGGAACATGTCTTACCTCCTTCAATAGCCATTGTTTTCCATTTTGTTGTTTAATGAAAATTGTACCCATTCCAACGATTTTACAGGGTTTATCATCACCCAATCAAACCTGTCCAAAATCTCCTTGAACATAATCAAGAAAATGTTTCCTATCAGGTGTGGCATGGAATGAGGCCCCTGAATCTACTAGCCAGGCATCAATAATATTTTCTAATGAAAGAATCAAAGCATCTTGCAACACATCACCTGTTACATTTGCTTCACAATTGTTTTCTTGTTGCGCGTCTCCTTATTTTCCCTTCTGAGACTTGCAATATTTCTTCAGATGTCCTTTCTTCCCACATTTCCATCACACTATCCCCAATCTGGAATTGGATCTGCCTTTTCTTGACTTACTGTGATATCCTGAGCTCTTTCCTCTTTCCATTTTTCTTCCCCTAGTCTCTGCAGTCAAAGCATTATCTGATGTCTCACCGGAGCTTTTATGTCGCATTTCCTTGCTAAGGATTGCACTGACAACATCATCAAACTTTAAAGTACTAGATCCAGAGACAGAGTTACTAATGGCCATAACTAAGCCATTCCAAATTTCTGGCAACGAACACAGAAATAACAAAGCCCTAACTTCATCATCAAAATTTACCCCTATAGAACTTAACTGACTTGTAACTATATTAAAATCATTTAAATGGTCTGCAATAGTTTTATAGCTCCAAATCTCACTATTATGGTTTGTGATGCTGCATTCATGGCCTAGGGCAACCCCTCCTTCCATACCTGGTCCAAAATCTAAAAAACAGTGTTTTATTCCCTGTACGCGAAATTGCCCTAAGTTAAACGCGTGTATACACGGGTTCATATATACCCAACCCGCGTATATGTATTAAAACACTTAAAAATTTATAAAACTCCTTATTTTTGGGCGGAGATCGCGGGTTTTACCTGCTGATCACCTGTTAGTTCTCGTGGCCTCAACTGTCCCCAACCAATTCCTAACTAAAAAACTACTTTGGAATTGGTATAAAATGACACCAAAGGGAAGGCGTAAAGGAGGAGAGAAACTAGAGAAAGGTTATTATACTAAGATTTCCCCCTAATCAGGTCTGAAGACCCTTGTGCCTTCTGCACTTCCCCCATTTTGTATAGGAAACCCTTGTTTCCTTGTGATTGGATGTTCATCCCTTTGTTGTGACATCTTGGAGTGAGTATTGGAAGGAGACCTACTAGAGGCTTGAGGCAGGACGGATCCAGAAGGAGGCTGAGCTTTGAGCCTGCAGAAGTGGTTCAGGTGATATTGCTCTTTTTTTGTACTATTCTATTTGTCTAATAAAGAAACACGTCTTGTTCCCGATATGCTTCTTTCTTTATGTTAATGATGTTCATGTTTGAATTTCATGTATGAATGGATGTCTAAAATTTTATAACTAACTCCTTTCTTGTATAACATAAAGATGATTTTCACATAAATCTTTGTCCATATACTACTGCATTCTTTGGAATTGTTGTTTTTGCAGGGCAAAGGAGCGGAAGGGACGTGAAGAAGGGTTTGGACCCTTGAGGAACTACCCAAACGTAGGACTTGAGGTACGTCCTTCTCACCTTAGAAATAGTTTTTTCTAGCATAATGGCTGTGTGTGTGCATGTTTCTTGATTTAGACAACTTTCCGTCTGCTAGGGTTCCACCCAAGAGCCTTAGGGGATAAAATCCCGTAACAAGTAGTTGACATCAACAGAGCTCAACTCAAAATGCATTGAAAAAGCCATAATTGATTAGATCATTGAAAGCATATCAAGAACACTCACAAACATAGGATATAACTATATTGAGTTGTCAAAGCTAGCCAAATTTTGCACCAGGGAAGGTGGTTCACTAAGGACCAATTTCAACAAAAGTTTCCCCATCTCATGGAGGCCATCAATGCAATGGGGGCCAATGCTTCCTAAGGGGGTAGGACTAATCCAAGTAGATATTAGTGGCCCCTCACCTGTTCTTATTGGACCTCTAACATTGTTTCTTTCAGTTTCCTTAATTGTAGCACAATTTTCAATTTTTGGAAGTTTTTTGGGTCCTAAACTTCCAAAGTTGGTTTGAGGTCGAAAAAGACATTTTCTGGGAAAACAAAGAAATCAAGAAAGTGCTTAGATAGGTATCATGGATTATTTTTTTTCCTCCTCATGGAGATATTTGAAACAAGGTAATATGATGGCCAAACAAAGATCATATGCCAAATTTATGACCCCAGGAAGTTAGGGGTCCATCTTACCCCAACAAGGCCCAAAACCTTTGGTGCTTCATCTCCTAGGTTTAGGGTTTCACACTTCTTCTTTATGATGAAACAACCTCTGATCCTCATTGTAACATAGTTCAAAATGCATGTAGCCATCACATCTCTTCTCAAAGATACGCTACCATCACCCGAGCTAGTTTGTTTCCATTCTGCATGTAAACAATTTTCAGTATTTGTTATTAATTAATTGAAGTTTAGTTTTCATTGTAACTTAGTGTTTTTGTTTAAATATGTATTCATTTCATTCCTACATAAATTCGGATTAGTGTTATCATATCAGACTACTATTTCTCTTTTTTTTGGTGCATGTCTTGAATGAGGATGGGGAATAAAGAGTTATGACTTGAACTGGTCAAACCATTGCAAGACCAGTCTCACCAACCTTGACAACCTGCCACGATAGATTGAAACAAAGATGAGGGGAAAGGAGAACATTTCAAAATATTGATCGAAGAGGTCCTCGAGTGACAAAGGAACGAGATGATGGATAACTTTTCCTAGACCCTTCAGTGGGTATTAGTGGGCAAAGCATATTCATCCATAAATAAATTTGGAGGTGCCATCCCCTTTAAGGTACAAGTTAACTTTGAAATTCCTGTGTTTGAAGGCTAGATAGATGGTTAAGCCTCTTGGAAGGATTTTTTTTGGTCCATAATTTTTGCAATAAGGAAAATATTATATTTGCACTCCTCAAAGACACCACCCACATCAAGGACTGGTGGGAAGCCTACTATGAGCAGATGGATGAGTAGGAAACATCACTATTTTTACTTGCACGCACTTGGAATTCTTTCCAAGACACCATTAAGGAAAAATATTACCTTGTCGAAAGCTATGAAGATAAGTACATAAAATGGATGGTACTACAATAGGGAAGGGACCACGACGTGTTAGAGTTAAAAACTATATTTCATACCCTTCACACGACATTGCGTATCAATGATTTTGAGTAGCATATAGTACTCAAGTACCGTGGATGTCTACACAAATACATTTAGGATGATATGGATTTCTTGGAAATCTCCTCATTTGGCACCACATACCAATTTTGGATTTGCAAATCCAAAGAAGGAAAAGGGCACCCCTAAACCACAAAACAAAGGACAAAGCCAAGGTGGGGTAACCTAGGACAACCCACCAAAGTCACAAGTAAATAATAACACCACAAAGATGAATAAGGACATAGGAAAATTGTGTAAGTTCCACAATAGCCCTGCTCATAACACAAATGAGTGTTGCTCCAAGCAGTCACTGTGGCTGAGTTGAAGGCATTAGATTCTGATGCATGTTCTGACTCTGAGTTGGAACTTGACAAAGGGAATGATAAGGGGACGCATATTATTAATGTAGGGCCCAACACCACCGTTTCCACCACCAAGTTCTAGAAGATTGAGCCTTAAGATCTGGAGGAGGGGGAACATCTCTTGCACTCACATATCTAGGTGAAGGGTTCACTGTTGTAGTTCATTATCAACAGTGGGAGCCAAAAGAAACTTATATAAAATGAGGTCATGAAGTAGTATGGCCTACTGATGACACCACACTCATAGTTGTACACCATTAGGTGGCTCGACCAAGGGTGAGATCTCCGTGTCATCCAACAATGTCACATTCCCTACAACATCAAGCCCTTCAAGGATGAAGTACCTTGTGATGTTTCTCTCCTTGAATTTTGTGATGTGTTATTTGACCAACCATACTTGTGGAAGCATCATATTGTGTATGAGTCTAAGCCTCACACTATTATTATCACTTTGGATAGTGAGCTACACAAGATACCAGAGGTAGTTTCGCTTATATCCATTTCTTTGATCTCTGCTAAACAATGCATTAAGATCACCTCCCATACCAAGATATTTTTTTTCTTTCTAATTTGATATCAAGTAAGGGGAAGATCATGGCAACATCCATGGTCCTCGAAAAGGGTTCCTCCGTGCAAAAAAAGTAGGTGGATAAGGTTGTGGAAGAATATAGGGACATCTTCTCCTCACCCATAGGGGCACCTTTGCACTATTAGGTCAAGCATTAAATCTATCTGATTCCTAGGGAACCTCTACCCATTACGACGATATATTGTCGCTATCTTTTGGAAAACAAAAAGTCAAGTGACAGATCTAGGAGTTGCTACAAAGATGTCACATCTGACCAAGTTCCTCACCTTGTGGGAACCCAATTGTACCCATGCAGAAGAAGGACGTAGGACTAGGAGACTCTGCATTAATTAGCAAGCACTAAATAAAATCATTATTAGGATTAGGTATCTAATTCCATGGATTGATGACCTTCTTGACCAACTCAAGGGGGGTCCAATTACTTTAGTAATATTTATTTGAACTCTATCTATCACCAGGTTCTAATAGAACCCATAGATGTATGGAAGACCTCCTTCAATGTTTGGTGTAGAGCCTTATTATATTCCTGATTGTTCAGGGGCATCCTGGGGGTGTTGCGAGGGGGTGACAATGAATTTCGTGAGCCCCCCATGGCAGGGGTTCAGGGGAAGCGCCCTTGAAGCTAAAAATAGATGAGAAATTGGCTTGTAAAATATTTTAATTTCATAGTCAGTCTGGGTCATTCATTAGGTGGATGATCTCACAGTAGAAGTTATGTTAATTTAGGATTTTTTCCCCTAGAAGGCAACACTCAGTTTATATGAGGGAATTGTGTTAGGTAAACTTGACCCAAGATAGAGTCAAAGTTGACCATGTTAAACAGTGATGGTTTTGGGGCACATGGTATTGTGCACCCATAGTATTTTACCTGTGTTACTATATGTAATGGAGCTTATAAAAGGCTGGAAGGACTTCATTGTAATGCAAGACCTGGAGGTGAGCGATGAAGGCCCAATTGGTCGGATTGGCCACGGTTTTGGCCAATGCTAATAAGATCTTATTAGGTTTGGTTTTTCCCCGGATTTGGGGTTTTCCCGGATAAACATTTGTGTTTATGTGTTTATGGTTGTTGCTGGTTATTTTTATATTTATTCTTCGCAATATTTATTTATGTTATGCAACAAATTTCTTAACAATTGGTATTAGAGCCGAAGGTCTATTTTCCTAATAAACTCGCACGAAAGAAGGGTTCCTACATTGAGGGTCTAAAATGTAGGAAATAAATGTGCTCAAAGGAAAATTGACAAATTCATTTGCAATAAGGGATTTGGGTGCTGCAAAACAAATCCTTGGTATGAGAATAACTAAAGAGAGGAATAATTGCAGATTAACATTGTCTCATACTGAGTACATAGAAAAGGTGTTGGAAAGATTTAATTTGCAGAATGAAAAACTAGTGAGTACACCTTTGGCTAGCCATTTCAAGGTAAGTAAGGAGATATGTCCCAAAGCCATAGAAGAAATGGATTATATGTGTAAAGTTCAATATGAATAAGCTATTGGAAGCTTAATGTATGCACTGGTCTGCACAAGCCTTGATATTGCACATGCAGTGGGAGTTGTAAGTAGGTATATGAAAAATCTAGGAAAATAGCACTGGATGGAAATAAAATGGATTGTCAAGTATTTGAGAGGTACCACAAATCAAGAATTATGCTTTGGTGGTTCAAACATTTCTCTATACGGATATGTTGATGCAAATATGGTAGGTGATAGAGATAATGTTGAAAAGTGTGCAACAAGAAATGCTAAATTTAGAAAGTGCTAAAAATAGAACTACTAAAATAGCACTTCTAAAAATAGCAGTTTGGCCAATGCGAATTTTGGCCACCTTGGTTGAGAGGTGAAACTGCTAAAAATAGAATATTCTAAAAATAGCATTTCTATATCCCTTCTTATTTTTAGCAATCCCTGGTCTAACTATAGGAAGTAAAATCAAATTTGGTCTTACCAGCAGTTTAAAATATTAATTAATTAATCTCTATGAGTTAATTAGTTATGGAAATTAAACTTGAAGTCTTTGTGAAAACATGCAATTAGTTGTCCCACTCATTGAGGAATTTATCCTTGATTCTCTCCACTGATTGAGGAATTAAGTATGAGTTCTATAATGAGAGAATTTGTTGACTTAGTTTAACTTAGTCAAGTCCAGTTAGATTAATTTAACAAGTTGTTAAATTAATGAGATATAGTTTGTTAATGCTTGCATGCATGTGACAACTATTATTTCAGATAACTGAGTATTTTCTCATGGGTAATTGATGCATGGCAGTTCAAACAGAGACCTAGTTGAGATCAGATGAGGGACAATGTACTATAGATGCTTGGATATTTATAGTAAGTATTTCTTACATGTAGGAGGAACTAGTGTCCTCGGGGATTGCGTAGTTGGACCTGAGGTTGACAACAGGTATGATATGGGGCCAATTCACATATGTTTTGTAATTGGACCCCAATCAAAATTGCGCAATGAAATAGGGGATTAGAGGACTTGTGGCCTATATATTGAGGCCTAGGTAGTCTATGATCTTCATCTTTTGATTGCAGAGAGTATAGGATAACCCTTGAGCTGATTCTTTTTGTAAACAGAAGAGGATTTCCACTTGATTTCTCACTCACACAGAATACACATCTATCTCACAGCCTCAAATACAATGCCCTCATACAAAGAGAGGGGTTGCCTTCTAGGGCAAAAAACCCTAAACTAAACATAAGTTCTACCGTCAGATCATTCGCCTAATGAACGACCCAGATTGACTAGAAATTACTATACTTTTACAAGGCAATTTTACAACTGTTTTTAGCTTTGGGGGTGCTACCCCCAAAACCCCCCGCCAGGGGGGGGATCCCAATGGTCGCAGCCGCCCCCCCTAGACCCCCCTTGCAGCGAATATTTTACGGGCGACGTTTCCGCCGCCATTTTGAACCGGGGTCCAATGTGGTGGTACTTTTGAATATAGAAGATAATCAGGCTCCACACCCAACAAATTGTATTGCGGTTGTTCATTATTGTTCTTAGTGAGCAAGAGGGAGGAGACTTTGTGTGACTGAAGAGGAAATTACAGTGGATCTATTGTAGGTTGCATCTCTTGATATTGCTATATAATGTAAAGGAAGGATTGACTCTTACACCATGGACATAGCTCAAATTAGGTGAACCACATATATTTGTGTCTCTCTTGTTCTATGCATTTTTTTATTTGTGTTTCTGCAATATTTTGTGTATTGCATTTCTATATTAATTAATTTCTAACAAATGGTATAAGAGCCAAAGGTTTATTTCATTGATAAACTCATAGGAGAGAAGGATTCCTAGTTCAAGTGGGAGAAATCACAGAAAATGGTAGATTTAGGGTCAAGAAATTTAATGGGAAAAATACTAGTTGTGGAAGAAGCAGATGGAAGATTATATGTATCAAAAAGATCTGTACCTACCATGGAGTGGAAAATAAAATAATTTGATGAGTATGACAAATGCAGAATGGGATATTCTCAATAGAAAGGAACCAGGAACAATACGATTGTATCTGAAAGCGCCAGTGACATTAAAAATTTCAAAGGAAATGACAATAAAAGGTTTAATGATGGAATTGGCCAAACTATATGAAAATCCATCAGCCTCAAATAAGGTATTTCCTATGAAGCACCTATTTAATATGAAGATTTCATAAGGTAGATATGTTGTTGATTATTTAAATGAATTTAACATGGTTACCAGTCAGTTAAGTTCTGTAGGGGTAAATTTTGATCATGAAGATAGGGTTATGTTATTTCTATGCTCATTTCTAGAAATTTGGAATGGCCTAGCTATGCCTATTAGTAACTTTGTCTCTGTATCTAGTACTTTAAAGTTTGATGATATTGTTGGTGCCATCCATAGAGAGGAAATGTGATGGAAAAGTTATGATGAGACATCAAGTAATGCTTTGATTACAGAGTCTGGGGGAAGAAAAATGGAAAGTGAAAGGATCCCAGGAAATCACAGTAAGTCAAGAAAATGAAAATTCAAATATAGATAATGGATAGTTTGCTAGAAATGTGGGAATAAAGGGCACTTGGAGAACTACTGTAAATCTCAGAAGGGAAAATAAGGAGATGGACAACAAGAGAACAATCGTAAAGCGAATGTGACAGGTGATGTGTTGCAAGATGCTTTGATTCTTTCACTAGGGAATATTATTGATGCCTGGGTGGTAGATTCAGGGGTCTCATTCCATGCCAACCTGATAGAAAACATTTTCATGACTATGTTCAAGAAGATTTTGGACAAGTTCCTTTGGGTGATGATAAAACCTGTAAAATCATTGGAATGGGTAAGGTTTTTATAAATAAATAGAATGGAAACCAATGGATATTGAAGGAGGTAAGGCATGTTGCAGATCAGAAGAAACATATAATTTCAACAGGGAAGCTGGAAGGTGAAGGCTATGTAACTACTTTTACGGACAAAACCTAGAAGGTCACTAAAGGAGCCCTGGTAATAGAAAAAGGAGAAAAGGTTGGTACATTGTATTTATGAAATATTATTTCTAATTTTGTTAATTCTTTAACCTCCACATGAGAAGATACGATACTCTGACATCATAGGCTTGGGCACATGAGTGAGAAGGGGATGCAGATTCTTCACTCATGAAATTTGTTACCAAGTTTGAAGCAAGTTGATTTTGATTTATGTGAAAATTGTGTTTATGGAAAAAAAAAAGAGTTATATTTCTCAGAGTTGGGAAGGAAAAGAAGAGAAAAAAATTAGAGGTTGTGCATACAGATGTATGGGTACCACCTTAGGTATCATCTCTTAGTGGCTCTCACTATTATGTTACTTTTATTGATGATGCAACTAGGAAAGCATGGATTTATTGTGTTAAAAAAAATCTGATGTATTTGATACTTTCAAGAAATGGAAATATTTGGTTGGGAATGAGATAGGAAAGAAGTTGAAGTATCTCAGATCAGACAATGGAGGTGAATACTGCAACAAAGAGTTTGATAAGTACTGTTTAGAGCATGGAATTCACAGAGAGAAGATAGTTTCAGGAACACCACAATAAAATGGTGTGTGAGAAAGGATGAACAGGACAATTGTGGAGCATACAAGGTGCATGAGATTGCAAGCAGGATTTCGCTTAAACTTTTGGGAAGACGTTGTAGATACTCATGCTTTTCTAATAAACATATATCTTTCAAGTTGTTTGGATGGTTTTATTACATAGGAGGCATGGACAAGTAAAAAAGTAATCTACTCATTTTTAAAAATTTTCAATTATGAAACCTTTGTCCACATCAATAAAGAAAAAAGAATAGAGCTTGAGGAAAAATCAAAGAAATGTACCTGTATTGGATATGGTGTAAATGATTTTGGTTATCGCTTATATGATTATGAAAATCACAAAATCATTAGGAGCAGAGATGCCATATTCAATGAAAAGGTCTTGTATAAGGATCAAATGTAGGGAAAGAAATAGGAAAAGGAAAACAAAGAATACACAGTGCTTGATGAGATCACAAAAAGGTAAAGATGCCTGAAAATCACAATGATTAGCAATCACAACAAAAAAAACAACCACAACAACAAGAAGAACCTCAAACCCCTAAAAGTGGTCTTAGAATATCTACTAGGATAAGTAGACCCTCTGAACTATACTCTCCTTCATTATGTATTGTTGAGTGATTTTGGTGAACTAGAAATATATGAAGAATAAATGCAGGTAGAAACCAGGAAGAAGTGGGAGAAAGGCATGGAAGAAGAGATGGAACCTTTGATGGATAACCAAACTTAGGACTTAGTCAAGTTTCCTGCAGGTAAAACAACATTGCAGAATAAATGGACTTACAATTTGAAGGAAGAAGATGGGGGTAAATAGAGGTATAAGGCTAAAATTGTGGTGAAGGGGTTTGCACAAAAGAAACATAAAGAATTTGAAGAATTTTTTCTCTTATTGTTAAAATGACTTCAAATAGAACTATTTTAAGTCTAGTGGCTGCAGAAAATTTGCATCTTGGGAATTAGATGTGAAGATAACCTTTCTTTATTAGGATTTGGAGGAAGAAATATATATAGAGAAAACACAAGAGCATGAGGTGAAAGGGAAGGAGAAGTTAGTGTGCAAATTGAAGAAGAGCTTATATGGCTTAAAATAGGCTCCAAGGCAGTGGTATCTAAAATTTGATAGGTTTATGTCTGAAAAAGGTTACATTAGATGTCACTCTGACCATTGTATTTATTTTAAAAGGAAAAAAAATGGAGGCTATATTATATTTTTATTGTATGTAGATGACACACTTGTTTGAGGGTCTAAAATGTAGGAAATAAATGTGCTCAAAGGAAAATTGACAAATTCATTTGCAATAAGGGATTTGGGTGCTGCAAAACAAATCCTTGGTATGAGGATAACTAAAGAGTGGAATAATTGCAGATTAACATTGTCTCGGACTGAGTACATAGAAAAGGTGTTGGAAAGATTTAATTTGCAGAATGAAAAACCAGTGAGTACACCTTTGGCTAGCCATTTCAAGGTAAGTAAGAAGGTATGTCCCAAAGCCATAGAAGAGATGGATTATATGTGTAAAGTTCCATATGAATAAGCTATTGGAAGCTTAATGTATGCACTGGTCTGCACAAGCCTTGATATTGCACATGCAGTGGGAGTTGTAAGTAGGTATATGAAAAATCTAGGAAATAGCACTGGATGGAAATAAAATGGATCATCAAGTATTTGAGAGGTACCACAAATCAAGAATTATGCTTTGGTGGTTCAAACATTTCTCTATAGGGATATGTTGATGCAAATATGGTAGGTGATAAAGATAATGTTGAAAAGTGTGCAACAAGAAATGCTAAATTTAGAAAGTGCTAAAAATAGAACTGCTAAAAATAGCACTTCTAAAAATAGCAGTTTGGCCAATGAGAATTTTGGCCACCTTGGGTGAGAGGTGAAACTGCTAAAAATAGAATATTCTAAAAATAACATTTCTAGATCCCTTCCTATTTTTAGCAGTCCCTGGTCTAACTATAGGAAGTAAAATCAAATTTGGTCTTACCAACAGTTTAAAATATTAATTAATTAATCTCCATGAGTTAATTAGTTATGGAAAATTAAACTTTAAGTCTTTGTGAAAACATGCAATTAGTTGTCCCACTCATTGAGGAATTTATCCTTGATTCTCTCCACTAATTGAGGAATTAATTATGAGTTCTATAATGAGAGAATTTGTTGACTTAGTTTAACTTAGTCAAGTCCAGTTAGATTACTTTAACAAGTTGTTAAATTAATGAGATATAGTTTGTTAATGCTTGCATGCATGTGACAACTATTATTTCAGATAACTGAGTATTTTCTCATGGGTAACTGATGCATGGCAGTTCAAACAGAGACCTAGTTGAGATCAGATGAGGGACAGTGTACTATAGATGCTTGGATATTTATAGTAAGTATTTCTTACATGTAGGAGGAACTAGTGTCCTCAGGGATTGCGTAGTTGGACCTGAGGTTGACAGCAAGTATGATCTGGGGCCAATTCACATATGTTTTGTAATTGGTCCCCAATAAAAATTGCACAAGGAAATAGGGGATTGGAGGACTTGTGGCCTATATATTGAGGCCTAGGTAGTCTATGATCTTCATCTTTTGATTGCAGAGAGTATAGGATAACCCTTGAGCTGATTCTTTTTGTAAACAGAAGAGGATTTCCACTTGATTGATAATATGGTGTTGGGGGTTTTATGCTAGTTCTTTCCCTAGTGATATATTTTGTGTTATGGTTGATTATTTCTCTTGATCAGTTATATGTGTTTATGCTTGATGTTGCTCATGAAATTGATTATGCTTCTGCTTAATGTTTTATAGAACTAGATAAAGTATTATGCTTTAGTACATTGCATATATCAGTTTGATCTACAGGTGAAATTTCTACATGGTATCAGAGCATAGGTGATCAAGGAAGAACAATATATAGGCAAGAGAAATTCGAAGTTTATTATTCCAAATATAGATCTCAATTCTTATCACATCCATTTCAGTGATGGCTTGAGTATGCCCTTGATGGTAGCTCAAACAACATAGCTTGGAATGATCGCATGGAGTCAGTATTGGAAGATAACATCCTTAAGGACTTCATTGATCAAGAATTCCCTAAGTCAACTGATGCTACTCAACTGGTGGAATGGAAGAAGTGTGTGGCTAGAGCTAGGAGAATCATCTTGGAGGGAGTTCGAGATCACATAATTTCGAGCCTCTATGGGAAGGAGACTTCGCATGCAATGTGGAAAACATTGAAAGATTTATATCAGAATAGTAGTGATTAAAGGGGTCACTATAGCTGATGATGATATGGTGAGTCTAGCATTCCTTTGCCTTCCTAAGATATGGAATAACTACCAGGACTTAGTGAATGGAAGGGGCAAACTGCTGGATTGGGAACGACTATGGTCAGATTTGATGCAGGAGGAGACTAGACAGAGCACCAGGGATGGAGCTTCTTCATCAAAACATGATGATGAAGAGAACTTGGCTTTAGCATCTAAAGCTAAGAAAGGGAAAGGGAAGACATCCCAATCCAAGTCTTCTCAAGGAGGGAATAAGTTTGACAAGTCGAAGGTGAGATGCTTTCATTGTCATGAGTTGGGCCATTATGCTACTAATTACCCAAAGAATAAGTCCAAGAAAGGCTCCTACAAGGAATCTGATGGTGATGCACTAGCTTCACAGTTTGAGATGGATTTCTCACTTATTGCATGCATGGTTTCATCCAACATGGGATGTGTTTGGTACTTGGATAGTGGAGCCTCTTTCCACATGTCAGGTGAAAAAAATATTTTCAGCACTTTGGAGGAGAAGGATCTCCAAATATGGATCGAGATGGGCGATGACGGAAAGTACCGTGTCTCAGGTGAAGGTACAATTGTGTTTTAGAGGGAGCATGGTTCTCCCCTCACTCTTTCTAATGTTATGTATGTACTAGGGCTGAAAAAGAATCTTGTGTATATTGATATAATTGAGGATAAAGGATATGATGTAGTCTTTAGTTTGGGAAAGGTTTTCCTAAGGCATTTCGGCACTGGACAGACCAAACAGATAGGGATTCAAATTAAGAATCTCTATAAGTTACAGGTAGAAGACTGTGCTACATTGAGTTCCAAAGCAAAGGTGGTGTATGGCCAATATATTGACAAGTTATGGCATAGGAGACTGGGCCACTTGCATCATGGGGCCTTGAAGATCATGAAGCAAATTTCTACCGGATTACCCAAGTGCAAGCTGGAGAAAATGAGCACATGGAAAGGTTGCACTTTGGGTAAGTGTGCAAAAGCTTCCTTTCATGATTGGGATAGTAGAGTAGGAGTAGTTCTGGAGCAAGTCCATTCAGATGTATGTGGGCCCTTCTCTATAGCCTCCATCGCGAAGCATAGGTACTATGTTATTTTTGTTGATGATTTTTCTCATAGATGTTGGATCTACTTCATGCAAAAGAAGGATCAAACCTTCTTGAAGTTTTGTGAGCTTAAAGCTTTGGTAGAGAAAGAATCAGGGAAGAAAGTAAAGGCTTTGTGGAGTGATAATGGTGGAGAGTATTTTTCCTAGCAGTTTAAGGACTTATGTGCTTCAGAAGGAATTAAACGGGAACTCATGGCACCTCATAACCCACAAAAAAATGGGGTGGCTGAAAGGAAGAACAGATCTATTGTGGGAGCAGCTCGAGCGATGTTGCATGACCAAGGCCTATCACTTCATCTGTGGGCTTAGGCATGCAATACAACAGTGTATCTTTAGAACAGAACTCCTCATTGTATTTTGGGAATGAAGACACCTGTGGAGGCTTTTTTAGGGAAGCGACCAGATGTGAGTCACTTCCACATCTTTGGATCACCAGTCTTCTGTCATGTGACCAAAGATGCTCGGAAGAAGCTAGACCTAATAGCTGAGTTGGGAATACTTGTGGAGTACATGAATACACCTCACAACTATCAGAGGACTATAGTGCACATGGATCTGAAGTTTGATGAGTAGCGAGCCATGCGAGTGTCACTTGAGAGGGAGCTCAAGTTACATGGTGATGATGAGGAACTAAGTTCCTAAGGAGGAGGAGCCTTCTGATGATGTAGATCAGCCGCATGCAGAGATTCCAGTAGTTGAGATCACCACTACTCGAGAGTCTTCTAGATATGGGCGGAAACGCTCATGGGAAGCTGAAAAATTGATGCAGAATGTGAGAGAGAATTTGGGGCAGCCATCCTCTCAGTGAAGACAGAGGAGATATCCATATAGATACATTGGCTACGTGGCCCTGGTTGGGGAGTGTGTAGCGACTGAGCCTTGTTCTTTTGAGGGGGCAGTGCAGTAGCCAATTTGGGTGGATGCGATTGTAGAGGAGTATGATTCTATCATGCAAAACAGTGTATGGGATGTTTTCCCTAGACCGGGGAACAAGTTAGTGGTTATTTCCCGATGGCTTTACAAGGTAAAGCAGCCAGTTGATGGCAGTATTGAGAAACACAAGGCAAGGTTTTGTTGCCTATGGTTTCTCACAGGTTGAGGGGATTGACCATGATGACACCTTTGCTCGTGTTGCAAGGTACTCATCGATCAGATTGATTCTAGCACTATCATCATAGATGGGTTGGAAGATCCATCAGATGGATGTGAAGACAACCTTCCTCAATGGGGAGATTGAGGAAGAGGTATACATGGAGTAGCCTGAGGGATTTGAGACCTTCGATCGCGAGCCACATGCGTACCGACTCAAGCGAGCATTATATGGGCTGAAGCAAGCACCCCATGCTTCGTATACCAGGATCGATAGCTATTTCACTGGGTTAGGCTTCACCAAGAGTGAAGTAGATGCGAACCTATACCACATCATGGTAGAAGGTAAGCTATTGATTATTATACTTTATGTCGATGATCTATTTTGACAGGTGATGATTAGTTGATCAAGTCTTGCAAGGATGACCTTGCAAGAGAATTTGAGATGAAGTACATGGGCCTCATGCACTACCTTCTAGGCATGGAGGTGTGGCAGAGAGATGAGGAAGTATTTGTGTCTCAAGGAAAGTATGCCAATGATACTCAAGCACTTCCACATGGAGATGTGCAAGCCCATGGAGATGCCTCTAGCAGGTAATTGGAGGAAGGAGGATGCTACTTCAGGTGAGGTAGTAGTTGCTACAGTTTATTGGCAGGTTGTGGGTTCACTCATGTGTCTGGTGAACACATGACCGGATTTGTGCTTTGCAGTGAACTAGCTGAGTCAAGCTATGGTTCAGCCAACCAAGTTATTTTGGAAGGCATAAAAGCATGTGTTGAGATATCTTAGAGGCACTACACAGTAGGGATTATGGTATAGGCAGACAGAGGGAGTGAAGCTTCAAGGCATCACGGATGCAGATTGCGCAGGTAGTCCATCAGACAGGAAGAGCACTTCTAGAGGAATCTTCAACCTTGGGTCAACTGTAGTTTCTTGTTATAGCAAGAAATAGAGACCAGTTTCACTTAGCACAGTGGAGGTTGAATACATGGCTGTGAGTCAGGCTGCATGTAAGGCCATCTGGATGTGGAAGATTCTAGTGGGATTGTTTGGTCAGATGATGGATCCTACCATGATATATTGTGATAATAAGAGTTGCATTAAACTCTCTCAGAATCCAGTGTTTCATGATAGGTCCAAGCATATAGATATCTGCTATCATCATCTACGGGATTGTGTGGTCAAGAGGATCATGATGTTGCTATACATTTCAACCAAGGAACAGGATGCAGATATTTTGACAAAGGCATTGTCAAAGGGAAAGTTTGATTTCCATAGAGACAGGATCGAGGTTGCTGATAATCCCTTTCTTGTTGAGAGGGAGTGTTGAAAAGTGTGCAACAAGAAATTCTAAATTTAGAAAGTGATAAAAATAGAACTGCTAAAAATAACACTTCTAAAAATAGCAGTTTGGCCAATGAGCATTTTTGCCACCTTGGGTGAGAGGTGAAACTGCTAAAAACAGGATCTTCTAAAAATAGCATTTCTGGGTCCCTTCCTATTTTTAGCAGTCCCTGGTCTAACTATAGGAACTAAAATCGAATTTGGTCTTATCAACAGTTTAAAATATTAATTAATCTCCATGAGTTAATTAGTTATGGAAAATTAAACTTGAAGTCTTTGTGAGAACATGCAATTAGTTGTCCCACTCATTAAGGAATTTATCCTTGATTCTCTCCACTAATCGAGGAATTAAGTATGAGTTCTATAATGAGATAATTAGTTGACTTATTTTAACTTATTCAAGTCTAGTTAGATTAATTTAACAAGTTGTTGAATTAATGAGATATAGTTTGTTAATGCTTGCATGCATGTGACAACTATTATTTTAGATAACTGAGTATTTTCTCATGGATAATTGATACATGGCAGTTTAGAAAGAGACCCAGTTGAGATCAGATGAGGGAAAATGTACTATTAGATTCTTGGATATTTCTAGTAAGTATTTCTTGCATGCAAGAGGAACTAATGTCCTCAAGGATTGTGTAGTTGGACCTGAGGTTGAAAGCAGGTATGATCTGGGGCCAATTCACATATGTTTTGTAATTGGACCCCAATCAAAATTGCACAACGAAATAGGGGATTGGAGGACTTGTGGCCTATATATTGAGGCCTTAGTCTATTATCTTCATCTTTTGATTGCAGAGAGTACATGATAGCTCTTGAGCTGATTCTTTTTGTAAACAGAAGAGGATTTCCACTTGATTGATAATACAGTGTTGCGGGTTTTATGCTGGTGATTTCCCTAGTGATATATCTTATGATATGGTTGATTATTTCTCTTGATCAGTTATATGTGTTTATGCTTGATGTTGCTCATGAAATCGATTATGCTTCCGCTTAATGTTTTGTAGAACTAGATCAAGTATTATGCTTTAGTACATTGCATATATCAGTTTAATCTATAGGTGAAATTTCTATAGATAACATGAGGGGAACCACAAGGTATGTTTTTAATGTAGGTGGAACAAATATAAGTTGGGTTTGAAAATTGCAAAACATTGTTGCACTTTCAATAGTGGAAGTAGAATATGTTGCTACTATAAACATTAGTAAAGAAATGATTTTGCTACAAAGGTTTATGGATGATTTGGGAAAGAAGTAGGAGACGGGAACGTTATATAGTGATAGTCAGAGTGCCATTCATCTTGCAAAGAACTTAACATTTCATTCCAAGACTAAACATATACAAATCAAGTACCATTTCATAAGGTCAGTGTTTGAAGATGGACAATTGAAGATAGAAAAGATACACACTAGCCATAATCCTATAGATGTGTTAACAAAGTTGTATCTAGGGAGAAACTAATATTCTTCTTAGTTTCAATTGGTCTTCAAGTATGATAGTGAAGATGAGAAGCAATTAGGTCCAAGTGGAATCATTTTCCAGCAAGTGAAGCAACAATGGAGTTTATATAATCAGTCTCCAAGTGGGAGATTGTTGGGTGTGGAGCCTGATTATTCATTTTTTTTTGGTTTCATTCACATTGGATCCATGTTCCTAATGGGGTAGTAATGCCACCCATTCAATCAATGTTAGGGGGGGCAAAAATGACTTTTAAGAGCGCGCCCCCCCCCCCCAAGCGGGGGTTAGTAGGTAGCACCCCCAAAGCTAAAAATAGATGAAAATTTTCCTTGTAACATATTGTAATTTCGTTGTCAATCTAGGCTGTTCATTAGGAGGATGATATAATGGTAGAAGTTATGTTAATTTTGGGTTCTTTCTCCCTAGAATTCAACCCTTGGTTTATATGAGGGAATTGTATTATGGTTGTGCATTATTCTTCTGAGCGAGTAAGAGAGAGGAGATCGTGTGTGAGTGAAGAGGAAATTATACTGGTATAGGTTTTAACCCTGTACATAAATTACCCACAAATGAATTCTTAAAACAAAAAAAATATACAATGGCGAGAAACACAAAGCAAATACATAGAGATTTTCCCTTGGATCCCAAAATCGAGACTACCAGATTGGTTTTTCATTATGTTCCTTTCAATGTTACAATACATATATATACATGCTGAAGCATTCATAAACCCCTATCCATTAATCATGGATTAGAACATAATCATAGTTTCCTTGACCGGATCTACAAAATACCACAGGTGAAAAAGCATCATGCCCAAAACCATGTGCAAAACCCATGCACAAAATCATAGGTAGGTCTGTGCACCTAATATAGGGTCCAAAAAAAATAATTCCCGAGTCACTGCCCTAGACCCCATGCAGGGGGAATAACGCTCCACTGTGCCCCTCGCAACAAACGGGGGGTTGGCCACCCCCCCTCTAAGCTCCCGACTTTGTGCATGGGGCTAGTCGTGGAAAGAATATAACACACACCCAACAAAAGAATCTATTGTAGGTTGTATCTCTTCATTTTCCCTATAATATAAATGAAGGATTGAATGTTTCTCCATGGACGTAGCTCAAATTGGGTGAACCACGTATATCTGTGTCTCTCTTGTTCTATGAATTTCTATATTTGTGTTTCTGCAATATTTGTTCTATGAATTTCTATATTTGTGTTTATGCAATATTTGTTCTATTTCATTGCTCCATTAATTAACTTCTAACATTCAAATCCAAGGAGGGCCTTTTTGAATGGTTGGTTATGCCTTCTAGGTTGAAAAATGCCCCTACAACCTTTATGAGCCTAATGGATGGCATCTTGCCAACTCGTTCATGGTTGTATCTATGGGAAAAATCCTCATCTTCAACAAGAGTTGGGAAGAACACTTGCAACATATTTGATAAGTCCTTCAAACCCTGCAATAACACAAGTTATGTGCCAACTTGGAGAAATGCACCTTTGGCATGAACTAGGTCCAATATCTAGGTTGCATCATTGATGTGAAAGGAATATAGGTAGATCTGGAAAAGATCAAAGTCATTCAGGATTGGCTAGCTAATCCAGGTGAAGGCCACCTACCTATTCCACTTGGATCACCAACCCCGACCACTATAACAAAGCTTTGAAACTTTTTGAGCCTTTCCAATTTCTATATAAGGTTTTTACTGGGATTCTGCCATATCACTTGACATTTGAGTCAAGTCATCAAGGGAGGAGTGAAAGCAATTTTTTTTTTCTAGTCTGAGTCCCAATAGAAGGTTTTCGTTGAGCTAAAGCATTGCCTTTTCTCCACACTACTACTCACATTGCCACACGTGCAACAACCATTTGAAATTGAGAGAGACACCTTAGACTATGTTATTGGTGTTGTACTTACCCAACAAGGGCATCTGGTGTCCTATCAGAGTGAAACACACAAATAAAATTTAGAAATACCCCACTTATGATAAAGAGATGTATTCCACCGTGTTGGATTGTCAACAATGGAAACATTACATTTTAGGGAAGGAGATGATCATCCACATAGATCACTAACCTATCTAGTTTATGCAAATACAAGGGAATTTGTAGATTGATTGCCATCAGAAATGGTCGACATATCTACAATAATTTCATCTAAACATTAAGTATAAGAAGAGCAACACTAATAATGTTGCAGATTGCCTCAATTGGCCACTAACTGTGGCACTAACCACTGTGCTCGAATCTTGTGGACACGACACTTTTGGACGGCCGTAAATTTAAAAAAATATCCTAAATTCACCATGACATACCAGATGTTGATGGATGACAAGCAAGTTGCATACTTACACCTCTAAGATGCACTGTTATCCCACCTAGGAAACCTTTGTGTTCCTTCAAGTGATTGCACCAAGATGATTTGGGAGGCACACTACAATCGAGTTGTAGTACTTTTTTTTGTAGAGAAGACAATGGTAGTACTGTAGAAGTATTTTTACTATCCAAGTCCCTGACAAGATGTCAAAAAATATATTAGATCCTGCATGCCAAATCCAAGCCAACTATTAAGAAGCAAGGCATGCATTCTCCTCTTTCTAGTCGTAGTCAAACCTAGGAATCCATCTTCATGGATTATATGTCTAGCTTTCCTTCTACCAAGCATGGTAATGATTGTATATTTCTGGTCATTGATAGATTTTCTAAGATGGCCTTATTGGCTTATTGCAATAAGAGTATCATAGCAGAAGCCACTACGAAACTCTTCTTTTAATGAGTATGGGCACATTTCAGGGTCTTGCACACCATTATATTAGATTAGGATAGTAGGTTCCTAATCACATTTTAGTCAAGAATCTCATCATTGTTAGACATCAAGCTCACCAATTCCACTCCATTCCATCCCCAAACTAATTTTCAGATAAAGGTCGTTAACATGACAATTATGCACATGCTACAAATGTACAACTCTAACCATCCATGACCATGGGATGAGAGTCTTCCCTATGTGTAATAGAGTTGTTATAGATCCATTTTGGCACATCAATCCCAACATTAAGATTAGTGTTTTAGGGCTCATCAAACCCTAATTTCAGTTGCTTCATGCCCTAAACAAGTTAGCCCTTTGAATTCCTCCTTCCCAAACAGTTTCATGACTTGAAGACATCTAGAAATAGCCCATAGAGGGACCAGTGCAGGTAAGCCCTTGTAAAGGTGCACTGCAGATAAGTTGAGTCCAATGCCAAGGTGCTCTGTAGAGTACTTAGGCTTCCTTTCACCGGCGTTGGGCGAGAATGAGAGAAAGTCACATAGGGTTTTGGGAATATTCTTATCTTTTGTAGTCATCTAGAAGGTGCCCTCAGTTATCAACTCCTATGACCTCAAAAATAGATCAGGAATGAGTTAAGGTGCATCCTATCCTCTCATCCCTTCCTCCATGGAACTAATTCTAAGTATGGAAGGCCATTCAATTCCACCATTTATGACAAAACCTCCTTCATCTTCCTATAAATTGATCACTCATCTAAGTGATCAAGGACTGGATTATGTTGAATTATAAGGATATAATGCTACTATGAGATTTGGCTTTGAAGCAAGTATTGTAATGCTACAAGTTTGTCATGCATTTGATGTGATGTGGATGGGATCCAAGCTGAAGGAATGGCTTTGAATTAGACACCAATGGTTGTAATTCCTTCTTCTATCTAATAAAGTGTTTGAACCTTTCTCCCATATGCTTGTATTATTTCATAATGCTTATATGTGTGAATTGTACCTTATTCCTTTCACTTATATTCAATAGATCATGTGCTTTGATCAATTCTTTGTTTTCTATTGTGTTTATAGGGTACTTCTCAAGCGTATTAAGTGTGGGAAGGAGTGACAAGATTGATACAAGGGAGAGGAGAGGAAAGTGGAACTACAAGTAGGTCTTCTTATCTTCTCATCTTATCTATTTCTTATAGGAAAAGTCTAAAACACTTTAAACCATTGTTCTAGATACAATTACTTATCTAGGGGATTAGTATTTATCTATAGATACCTAATTCTCAAAAAAAAATTGGCGACTCCAATGGGGATTTCCTCCACCTCATCTGATTTAAGGAGGATTACCAACAATTTTTAAGTTGATAGTAATATTGAGGTAATTGCGCTAAGCCCCATTGAACTAGCATAGCAATCAACTTTTCAGGCTTGTGCGGCAAACCCAAATTCGCATTCACCAATTGTATGGGTAGACCATTTGTTAGAATATGGTACTTCTTCAGATCCTTTCTCTCGTATACATTTACGGATGAAGGAATCGTCCGATCAATGATGATAGGAGAAGAACCTTGGGAAGATTATCATCATTGTTCCCATCTTTCAGATGACATCGAATATTATTCAAATGAAAATAACCACCCTTCAGTTATTGATTTCCTTTCGAATTCAGTTTTCATAGACACCGTAGAATCTGAACGAAACCTATCAAATATTGAAGAAACGATTTCTATTAATATTTCAACCAAGCCTAATATTGTAGAGAACATTCATGTTGGCAAATCTTGTTCTCCATCAGAACTCTGTAGTTATCGTAGTCTCTTTCGTGAATTTAGAGATATATTTGCATGGTAGGAGATTGCAAGCATTGGCTCTAGTATTGTTGAACACAAAATCAAAATGTATCCTGATGTCAAGCCACTTCAATAGTGGCTTCGACTTGTTCATCTAAAGAAAGCCACTGCAATTAAAGTAGAGGTTGACAAACTTTTGCGGGCTAGTTTTATTTACCTTGTACCTCTTACTGATTGGGTTTCAAAACTTGTTCCTGTCATGAAGAAACAAGGGACAATTCAAGTGTGCATTGATTATAGGGATGTAAATCAGGCATCTCTAAAGGATAATTATCATACTCTTTTTATCAACCAGATTGTTGACGAATGTTCTGGATGTAAAATATACTCATTTATGGATGGATTTTCTGGCTACAATCAAATCAATATCTACCCATAGGACCAATCTAAAACAACTTTTATTTTTTCATGGGGCACATTTGCCTATAGGAAACTCCCTCTCAGTTTGAAGAATGCAGGGGCTACATTTTAGAGGGTAATAAACTATGCCTTCCATGACATCAAGAACATTGTTCAACCTTACCTTGATGATTTACCTACTCATTCACGAAAGCAGACTGATCACCTGCAACATTTGAGAGCAATATTTTTGTGGTGTCGACACTACAAGATATGACTCAATCCACAGAAATGTGTGTTTTGTGTTGGTTCTGGTCAATTTCTTGGATTTGTAGTGTCTAGAGAGGAGATTCAACTCGATCCATTAAAGGTTCAAGTAATTCTGGATTTGCCTCCACCTTCAAATCTTTTACAGTTACAGAGACTCCAAGGGAAAGCAAATTTTCTGAGGTTCATTCCTAATTACGCTGAGATGGCTAAAGCTTTTACACGTCTTTTGAAAAGGAGATACCCTTTCATTGGGATCAGATGGTGCAAGCTTCCTTTGATGCTCTTAAAGATACCTTGATTAGAGCTTCATTAATGTATTCTCCAAATTATCAAAATGACTATTACCTGTATCTCGCCACTATAGATACAACCATTGGCATGGTTTTAGTCCAGGAAGAAAATGGGATTTAACATCCAATTTATTGTTTGAGATGTAATCTCAATGATATAGAAATTAAGTACTCTTATGTTGAAAAACTAGCTTTGGCAGCTGTGCAAGCTATTCAAAGATTTCACTATTACATCTTACTACGGAAAACAATTGTCATTTTGGATTGCAACCCTATGACATACATTTTGTCACGTCAATTGCTGGGGGGAAATACTCAAAATGGATAGTTATTTTATAGGAATTTGAATTGGAATTCATCAAGTCCAAATCAAAGAAATATCTAGTTTTCACAAAGTTACTTTGCAACCTTCCCTCGACCACCATTGATTTAACATCTGAACCATCAATTTTGGACTAGTATCTATTTCTAATATCATCATCTAACGTGTGGTATGGAGATATACTGATCTATCTCCAGACCCAAACTTTCCGGCCTGATACCTCTCGCTCGCAACATCGACGTATTCGTTGCCAAGCCAAAGATTATCTGATCATTGGCAACACTCATTACCATCGTGGTACCAATATGTTTTTACGGAGGTGCCTTACACATGAGGAAGATGAGAAAGAATTGAATGATTATCATTTAGGTGCCTTTGGTGGACACTTATCTGGATATGGAACCGCACAAAAAATTCTTCATGCTGGTTACTTCCGGCCAACTATATTCAAAGATTGTATTATTGTTGTCAGAAGTTGTCACACATGCTAGATATATGATCGAAACACCAGATTACCACCTACACCATTGCATCCAGTTGCTGCTGTTGACCCATTCGCTAAATGGGGCATTGACTTTATGACATGTAACCCCACCTTGGCCGAAGGGCATAGGTATATTATAGTCGCCATTGACTATTTTACCAAATGGGCTAAGGTGAGTCCAACATTGAACAACAGTGGTGAAACAACTGCTCTTTTATTTTTTAACCATGTGGTTGCCCGGTTTGGTGTACCACAAGCCATAGTTACATATCATGGGTTGCATTTTCGTAATCACATGATGTTTGAGTTGACTGCTAAGTTAGGACTGTCACATGATAGTTCTACCCTTTATTACCCACAAGCGAATGGACAAGTTGAGGCCATCAACAAATTTTGGAAGCAGATGTTGTAGGGAATGATATGGGTTCATAAGCGAAACTGGCACTTAATCCTATACTCTGCCTTGTGGGCATATCAAACCTTAGTGAGAAATGCAACTGGATTCACACCCTTTTAGTTGGTGTATGGTTTGGAAGCAATCTTACGGATACAATGTGAAATTTCATCGCTCAAAATTGCAATTGACATGTTACCCGACACTTCTGAAGAAGAGGTGTGTTTCTTGGAATTAATCCATCTGGATGAAACTCGTCGTGATGCCGCATTGGCTAACAAAGCATATAAGAAATGTACTAAGGTGCAATATGATAGAAATGTCAAGCCTCGTACCTTTTTAGAAGGAGACCTGGTCTTGTTTTACGATTAGGAAGCTGATAAAATTGGAGTAGGGAAATTCGAACCAATGTGGATGGTTCCTTATATTGTCAAGCATGTTCTGGCAAAAGGTTCCTATGACTTAGTAGATTATTATGGGATTCCATTGTCGTAACCCTAAAATAGGCTGTACCTCAAATGTTACTATGCTTGACTAAGTGTAGTAAAACTCACTGTATATATGCTTTGATTGCATGTGTGTGTGTGTATCTTTTGGAGATTTTTATCTCATTAGTAATCCACTTTGCATTTGTTGCAGATGTCAAAGTCTTCGGAACCTTTTGTTGGTTATGCCAATGGTGCTAGTCATAGTACGCAGAACTTTTCCTCTATAGCATGGTCTATTCTTGCTCCATGTGGCGATAAATGAGTTTCCAAGGGATTTGTATCAGTCGATCGACGAACAACATCGCTGAGTATAGCACATTGATTGAACTACTCTCTGATGCCATTTCACTTGGGATTCGACGAATCATCATTAGGCTGGACCTACGACTCATTGTATTACAACTAACAAACATTTATGTTGTCTGAAATCCAAATTTTTTTCATATGTTCCTTAGAGTTCGTATTTTGGAAAGACATTTTGAACACATTCAATATCAACATATTTCTAGAAATCTTAACACATTAACTGATTCTCTAGTGAATTATGTTTTAAATAGACATTTGCGACACATGTAAAAGTAATATTTTCAATTCACATCACCAGTTGAATAGGATTGCATATAACCATAGAAAACTCTGAAAGTAAAATAGATAGGTGTTTTAAATTTTTTTACAAAATTTGTGTCCAAGACACATTTGGTTATATGACCCAAAAAACTCAAAATGCATGCAAAATATCTTAAGTAGATCTAGTTCTGCTCATGGTAATAGGTCATAGCCTATGCTATCATGTGTAAAAGCCTCACCTAGCAGCTAGGAACACCAATGATGTGGCGCTGCAGCCTCATAGGTAACTCCTCGATCCAGACATCCAAAATACGAAGGGTTAATCCCTCTATGTGATCCTGAAACTCTGCTAAGGTCTCGACCAAATCTAAGTCATGGAGAATTTCTCTCCCCATGTTTCTCTGCGTTGGTCCACTTACAACCTGTTGATGTCCCATAGGTCGAACAATACTAACATATGCATGCATAAGAGTAATTTTAATTTAGTCTTGGAAACGTTAAAACTCTTTAACAGGTTATTCATCCACCATCTAAAAAAAAATTCACCTGTATGAACTCATTATTTATAAATATCAAGTCCTACCATGGAAGGGACAAGATGGAAAATGCATCAGAATGTGAGAAATTAAGATTATCAAGAGTTAAACTAATATCCAATCTAATTTTTCTAAAAAATTGCAGAGATAATAATCTCACTCCTAAATTTGCTACTTGTAAACATCCTCTACCCCTTGGTATAAATTTATATATTTTCAAAAAACGAATCTAAACCATAATCAGAAATGAAATTAAATGGGTTAGATCTAAATTGGCAAAACCTTCTCAAAAACTCTTTTCCACCCATATATACCTTTCCTCTCATCTCAAACAGGATCTATATGGAAATCCCTTGATGCCATCAAATTCATAAAATCTAATAGATGGTTGACAAAAGACAACATTAAAAAATAAAAGAAGCTTAATAACTTACGCAGACCCTTTGATTCTCCATTACCCATCTCAGAAAAATTAATCACAAAATATAACACGCCCTCTCATCACCACCACACTTCCTCCAAACTACAGATCACAATTAGCACCCACCCTAGCTCTGACATCGCTGCACCCAATTCTCTCCCTCTCAACAATACATCTGATCAGGATCACTGTTTCATGGAAAATTCCATCAGCCAGGGCACTTCTCATTTAGATCATAGTATGGCTATTAATATGTTTAACAATGCAGACAACAATAGAGTCAATACCAATGATGCATGCTTGATGACCCACTCCAGAACCAGAACTGATATCCAGCCCCATGAATTGGTCAACTCACCCAACTCTCCTCCTCTCGACGAGAATTAGTGTCACGTATCCAGCTTGACTACCAGCAATCAAATTTCGAATACACAGGTTTCCTCCAACTTCCTACATGATGACAATAGCACTCAATTTTTTAATTCACATATCATCCCCTTCATCCTCCAGCGTGATGACAACTACAAACAGATTTTGTAGGTTATCCCCTCCATTGACACAATTGTGGGGTGGAATAAAAGCAACAAACAAGGTACACATTAATGATTCAAATACGCAGGTTATATCCATGAGTAACAACATAGTTGTGGAGCATAAATCTCCTACACAAACCAGCATCCCTAGCAGCAACAAAGCGGTTATGAGTAACAAAAACCACAACAACTGTGTTCAGTTCTCAATTTCAGGTACAGGTCTCCATTCCATCAATCCCATTGATATGAATTCGAATGTTGATAATTTGTCTATCTCGCAGAAATCAAAAACTCAACCCATAAATCCCAATCATCATCATCATCAAATTCTGAAATCAGAAAATTCCCAAGTCATTAACTTAAACAACATCCATCTGGACCATGCAACTAAATCCATTCTACAAAAAGGTCTAATGTTTTCCATATCTCCTGATAAAATTCCGATAGATGAGGTCATTAGAAATATTGAAGTAGCAATTAAGAACCTATATAGCTAAAAGTGAAGAAATTAGACAAGATATTGCCAAAATTTTCAAAACTTCTAAACCCCCTCCTTCTAACATATTCTTAGAAGAAAAGAGAACTTTAAAAAACCTCAGGAAAAACAGAAACATAGTCATCCTAAAGGCAGATAAGGGTAATGCAACAATTATCATGAATAGAATCGATTTTGACAATAAAATGGATGAACACCTAAATAATAGTGGATGTTATAAAGTTATTAATAAAGACCCCAGTGAAAAACTTCTTCGTGAAGTAACCAAAAAAATCAAAGAGTCATCTCTTGATGACATCATTAAAAATAAAATCACCCCTAATAGTTCTATTATACCTAGAATCTATGGAGCTCCTAAAGTTCATAAACCCAACACACCTCTCAGACGTATAGTTAACACCATAGGTTCGCCCACTTACCTTCTTGCAAAATACCTTGCTAAGAAGCTCAGACCCCTATCTGGAAGGACCCCATCGTATATTAAAGATTCCTCTTCCTTTTTTCAATGGATTAAAAACATAAGAATGAAGGAGGATGACCTCACAGTCAGTTTTGATATTGTATGACTCTATACTATGATTCTTATTGATGAAGCTATAAATATCATGAGGAACATCACTAATAAAGAAACTATGGACCTTCTAGAGCTTTGCTTAAAATCCTCATACTTTAGTTTCAAAGGAATAATATATGAGCAAACTCATAGAGTGGCTATGGGCTCTCCTCTATCCCCCATAATTGCTAACATCTATATGGAGCATTTTGAACATAAAGCCCTTAATTCATGTTCATATACCCCTGGAGAATGGAAACGGTTTGTTGATGACATATTTTCCAAATGGAGTCATGGGAAAGAAAAACTAAACCTATTCCTAAATCACCCAAATAGCCTCTCTGACCATATAGAATTCACCATAGAAATTGAAACTAACAATCAACTTCCCTTTCTAGATATACTTCTAACTAAAAATAAGGAATGCTTAGTTTCCAAGTCTTTAGAAAGAAAACCCATACTGGGAGGTATCTGCATGCAAATTCTCATCACCACCCTAAACAGAAAATTGGAATCATTGGGACCTTAACCACCAGGGCTGCTAGAATATTGGACCCAGACCACCTAAATTATGAACTTAACCATCTTCACAACATATTTGAACTAAACGGTTATAATAAGAACACCATTAAGAAAGATATGAACCAATCCCTAAGCAAGAATAACAACAATAATAAAGATCAAAATTTGTCATTCATTCCTACAGTCTCCCTTCCATACATAAAAGGCACAACTGACAAAATTACTAAAATCCTTAAGAAACACAATATTAATGTAGCCTTCACCCTTTCTAACACCTTCAGACAATTATTTAACTCTATGAAAGATCCTATAAACCCTAACCTTCATAAAGGTGTTTATATTATTCCTTTCTCATGTGGAAAAGAATATATAGGTGAAACAGGCAGGTCTTTTAACATCAGAATCAAAGAACACACAACAGACTTAAGGAGAGAAAGGACCTCGAAATATGCCTTAGCAAAACATGTTCGCTCTTCCTCTCATTATATCTTCATGGAAAAGGCCAAACTAATTTAAAAAGAGGACCATTATCTCAAAAGAAAAATTAAGGAAGCCATAGAAATAGAAAAAAGAAAGAACAACCTAAATCGTGATGATGGATTAAATCTAAGTAACAAGTGGAAACCTTTAATTGAAATCCTAAGAACCAAGGATCCCTTGTAATTAATTAAATTGCAGTTCAATAATTTTCATTATTTAGGTCAATCCCTTTTCATACATAATAAAAATTAATTTCTGAATCTAATCTAACATCCTATTATAAAATCCTATTAAATATATAATTTTCATCTCAACACATATAAAATAATTTTTTTTCTTTGATTATAATAGTTTCTCTTAAATAATAATAATAATAATATATAATAATAATAATAATAATAATAATAAATTAACCTTAATTATAGATGAAATTCAATAGGTTAAATCTAACAAACATTACTCACTTTTAACTAAATCTCTAATAATTATTTATAATGATATTACTCCAATATATTGACATTAAATAAATAAATTAATTAATTAATTACATTCTAATAAATTTCAGTAATTATAATTTTACAAATAATCCATAAAATTAAAAATAAATAATGTAATAAAGCTCTCATAAATCAAATAAGATAATAATTCATAACTAATTAACTCAAAAAAGTCATATTTATACAATGTATTATAATTAATTAATAAACTAAATACCTAATGTTTTAAAATTCTAGTTTACTAATTTATTATTACACTATTTAAATTATGGCCGACTAGATATCTTATATTAATCATCTTCATATTCCATATATATACTTGCAAGATTAGCTCCGGATATATCATTAATATCTTCTTAATCTATTGACGTATCCCCTGAGGATGGACTCACTTGGCAGTCCGAAACGTTGGATTATTAAAACTCTTTAACAGGTTATTCCTCCACCATCTAAAAAAACATTAAAAACACAAAAAATGAGAAACTTGAAAATCGAAAAACACTTTGGTCAAACAACTTACCCATAGCACCCCATTATGCTCCAACTGGTAGAATCAAATCCGGATCTCCATAGAAATCCATCCCTGAGTATGGATGCTCCTCAATGACAAGGTGTTGCCGCTCGAGCCAACTAAAGAATGAAGTGGAAAAAATGATTGTTGACTCACTCATATGTCGAGCCAACAATTCAACCCACCTCTGCATATGTGGATCTCTAGGACTAGCTACACCCAGTGATACATGTTGTGGTTGCATCAATGGGATTCTCTCTAAGGTAAAAGTGATTAAGATAGAACCATAATATAAATTCTTCATCTTACCACTTTTTACCTTGGTCAGTTTTTCTTTCAGTGAGGAAAGCACAACCTTGCACCAGTTGAAAACTTTTGGCTCTAGACACTCCAGTGCATACTGCATATAAGATCTATTCACTAGATGTAGTGTCACACTGCCAGCAAATTTTTCGATTGTGAAGAGGATCGTTCTCAAAGGAAAATCACGTAGATCCCTAATGTTTATTTTCCCATCCTTGCTAGGCTATGTACCTGGCTGACAAAACTATCTAATATAATCTTTCACAAATTCACCTCCATGGGAAAATCCAAAAAGTGAGATGGGGGCACCTCGCCTTGATAGTCTGGTAAGAAAGTAAATGTCATCAATCGCAATAGGGACCATCTTGTCCCTAATGTGAAATATTTTATCTGTCGGATCCCAAGCATGAACAAGAAACTGTAGTAGTTCTATTTGTTGCCTCATTCCGGACAGCTTGAAGTATTTGAGTAACCTGCAGTTTTTGAGGGCCTCAACTGTACCTGGATTCTTTAGGGAAACCATGTCTTGTTCTTTGTGCTCTATTTCTTGCCATGTAATAGACATTCTGATCTAATGAAAAGCTAAAACACAATCATAAGCTTAATTAGAATCCTTTCCATGCAAAAAACAAGACAAATTTTGGAGCAAACAGCTAAATAAAACTTGGGAAACTCGCCCAGTGCAGCCCACGCACAAAGATAGTGCGCTACAGAGCCTGCAGTCTTCTATCTGGGTGCTCTTCAGTGCAGTTTTCAATGTGAAACCCTGCACTGATCCTAGGGCAAAAAAAATAAATGGAACACCAGGGGCCCCAAAAAACCCTAAAACTTGCATGAAATGACAAAAAGAATGACTTGAAAATAAAGCAGAGAGGTTTAGGTCCTACCTAGTCTAGATGGCTCAAGAAATGGTCTGCATAATCTCTCGCAATCAACTGGTGAAGATCGAGGTAAAAAACTAGCTCAGAGCAACAAAATTGAATGGTAATTTCCAAATGGAAAAAATGTCATGGTAAAAACTTGTTTTATGTTTATTTCATGTTCATTAATTGAGTAAAGAATAGTATTTTCCTATTTTTGCCTATGAAACATATATTTTTAATCCATTTGATGATGTTTTGAGCAGGTTTTGCAACTGACTTACAAAATTCAACGTGATCAATTGTAAATTGTATCTTTGACCACAGAGCACACTTTTATCTCTTTTTTTAGCTCTGTTAAAAATGAAAAAGGAACCCCCCTTGGAGTCCTCTTTAACCTCTTTTAAAACTCTCCAAACATCAAAATATTGTTGAGCGCTTGTCCTTTCCAGCTCGTTAACAGATTGGAAACAATATCTCTCTTGTATTATTTTACGCATTTTTGGGCTTGAGAGATTAATCTATGACAAAGAACTTGTGGAGTTTTCTTTTTTTCCCTTTTCAAACTCTCTAAACATGAAAAATTTCGAGTTATCTTTATCGTTAAACTCATTAAAACATCAAATAGAGACAAACTTGTCCATCTAGACAAGACCGAGTTTCACCTTTGCTAGACTCGTTAAAACATAAAACAGCGATGGATTCACAAGAAGGGTGAAATTATACAAACAAGAATATGTTATCCTCCTCAAGCTTGATAAAAATAAAGAGGTATTGGTTAGTAATGACTGGGGAAAATGGGAAAAAGGGGAAAACAACTTTATGGTAGTAGGTCGCTCTTGAACATGACACTTTCACTCCATCACCATGACTATCTGGGTTGGGTTATTAGCTAGATGGTTATCACACCGTTGTTCTATCATACCATCCATCACTTTGTTTTGGGTCAATGCTACTAATTCATTTTAGTGTCGTCGACATCTTCTTGAGAAGTCATCTAGTCAAAATTCATCCTTTGCAATACCATAAACCTTCATTTTCATGACCGCCATTCATAAACCTTGTGTCGTTAGTCAAATTCTATCTCTAAAATCAATACACTTGTTTCATGTCATTGATGTGGGATACATCAAGGCCCTCTTGCAATGAGTTGCTTCTTATCGACATCAACTCATTATCCAAGAAGTTGACTTAGAAACACCCTTCCAATACCTTGAGGCTTGCAGGCATCAGTGGCAGGTTTCTCTCTTCCGGCGATAGGCATACATCAATGGCCTTCGACAAAAAGACTTTGTATGGTGTTTGACATCAAATCATCCATTCACACCATGCAGAATATACTGCAATACCTTGAGGATCATTTTCTTTATCGGTGATTTTTATCGCATCTATTAACAACTTACATCATTGGCTTGTAATCAGATGGTGTCTTCCCATGTTCGACTTCAAATCACATATTCACATGGTTAGACTCATACTTGAGCAAATGATTGAAAGAGATAGAAGACCCCAATCTAGTTTCATCCATCTGAGCTGCGATTACAGGAGTACTAAATCATATGTACAATGGCTTTACATTGATGGTCATTTCGATCATGGGTCTATATTTATAGACGAATATTTATGTACATGTAATGAAATTTTATAGGCTAAGCATGGGTATGCCTTCCCTTAGCAATTCATGAAAAATCAAATATCATGATATATGTATTGTAATTGATGCAGGTCACTTTCCACTTCAATACCTCCTCATCACATCGTAAAGCATTTCATTCGACATTGGCATTTTTCCGACTTCATGCTTTAGGAGGCAGTTGTTACAGATCCATTTGGGCACATCAATCCCAGCATTCAGATCAGTGTTTTAGGGCTCATCAAACCCTAATTTTAGTTGCTCCATGCCCTAAACAAGTCACCCCTTTGAATTCCTCCTTCCTAGATAGTTTCATGACTTGAAGACATCCAAAAATAGTCTCTAGAGGGACCAGCGTAGGTAAGCCCTTGTAAAGGTGCACTGTAGAGTAGTTGAGTCCACTTCTAGGGTGCTTTGCAGACAACTTAGGCTTCCTTTCACCTGCATTGGGCGAAAATGAGCAAAATTCACATAGGGTTTGGGGAATATTCTTATCATTTTTAGTCATCTAGAAAGTTCCCTCACTTATCAACTCCTATGAGCTGAAAAATGGATGAGGAATGGGTTAAGGTGCATCCTATCCTCTCATCCCTTCCTCTATGGAACTAACTCTAAGTATGGAAGGCCATTCAATGCCACCGTTTATGACAAAACCTCCTTCATCTTCCTATAAATTGACCACTCATCTAAGTGATCAGGGGTTGGATTATGTTGAATTTGTAAAGAGATAATGTTGCTATGAGATTTGGCTTTGAAGTAAGTATTGTAATGCTACAAGTTTGTCATGATTTTGATGTCATGTGGATGGTATCCAAGCTAAAGGAATGGCTTTGAATCAGACACCAATGGTTTTAATTCCTTTTTTATCTAATAAAGTGGTTGAACCTTTCTCCAATATGTTTGTATTGTTTCATAATGCTTATATATGTGAATTGTATTTGATTCCTTTCACTTATATTCAATAGATCATGTGCTTTGATTGGTTCTTTGTTTTCTATTGGGTTTACAGGGTACTTCTCAAGTGTATTAAGTATAGGAAGGAGTGACAAGATCGATACAAGGGAGACGAGAGGAAAGCAGAACTACAAGTAGGTTTTCTTATCTTCTCATCTTATCTATTGCTTATAGGAAAAGTATAAAACACTTTAAACTATTGTTCTAGATACAACTACTTATCTAGGGAATTAGTATTTATTCGTAGATACAATATTCTCCAAAACAAATTGGTGACTCCACTTGGGATTTCCTCAACCTCATCTGATTTAAGGAGGACTACCAACAATTTTGAAGTTTATAGTAATATTGAGGCAATGCCACTAAGCCCCATTGAACTAGCATAGCAATGAATTTTTCGGGCTTGTGCGACATTTTGGAGAATTTAGCATCTATGAATAAATACTATTTCACTAGACAAGTAGCTATGCCTAGAACAATAATTTAAAGTGTTTTAGACTTTCCCTATAAGCAATAGATAAGAAGAGAGGATAGAAGCCTACCTGTAGTTCCGCTTTCCTCTCTTCTCCCCTGTATCGATTTCGTCATTGCTTCCCATACTTAAAGCACTTCAAAAGTACCCTGTCAACAAAATAGAAGATGAAAAGCAATCAAAGCATACAATCCATTGAATATAAATGAAAGGAATTAGAAGCAATTCATACATATAAGCATATGAAAGAACACATCATATGGAAAAAGGTTCAAACACTTTATTAGATAGAAGAAGTGTCTGATTCAAAGTCATTCCTCTAGCTTGGATCCCATCCACATCACATCAAAAGAAAGACAAGCTTGTGGCATTACATCATTTGCTCCAAAGTCAAGTCTCATAGCAACATTATCTCCTTACAATTCAACATAATCTAGCCCGTGGTCACTTAGATGAGTGGGTAATTTATAGGAATATGAAGGAGGTTTTGTCATTAATGGTGACATTGAATGGCCTTCCATACTTAAAATTAGTTCCATGGAGGAAAGGATGAGAGGATAGGATGATCCTTAATTCATTCCTCATCCATTTTCGAGCTCATAGGAGTTGATAAGACAAGGAAACTTCTTGATGACTCCAAAAGATAAGAATATTCCCCAAAGCCTATGTGAATTTCACTCATTTGCACCCAACACAGGTGAAAGGAAGCCTAAGTGCTCTGCAGAGCACTATGGTAGTGGACTCAACTTCTGTACAGTGCACCTTCATAAGGGCTTACCTGCGCTGGTCACTCTAGAGGCAATTCTTGGATGTCTTCAAGTCATGAAACTGTATGGGAAGGAGGCATTCAAAGGAGTGACTTGTTTAGGGTATGAAACAACTGAATTTAGCGTTTGATTAGCCCTAGAACACTGATCTAAATGTTGGGATTTGATGTGCCCAAATAGATCTGTAATAGTTTCCCCCTAAAGCATGAAGTCGGAAAAATGCCAATGTCGAATGAAATTCTTTACGATGTGATGAGGAGGTATCGAAGTGGAATGTGACCTACGTCAATTACAATACATATATCATGATATTTGATTTTACATGAATCACTGAGGGAAGGCATACCCATGCTCAGCTTATAAACTCTCATTACATGTACATGAACGTTCGTCTACAAATATAGACCCATGATCAGAATGACTATCAATGTAAAGCCATTGTACATATGATTTAGTACTCTTGATATTGCAGCTCAGATGGATGAAACTAGATCCAGGGTCTTCAATCTTATTCAACCATTCACTCAAGTACGATTCTAACCATGTGAATATGTGATCTGAAGTCGAACATGGGGAGACACCATCTGATTACTAGCCGATGATGTAAGCTATTAACAGATGCGAGAGAAATCACCGATAATGATAATGATCCTCAAGGTACTATAGTACGTTCTGCATGGTGTGAATGGATGATTTGATGTTGAACACCTTACAAAGTCTTTTGGTCGAAGGCCATTGATGTATGCCTATCGCCAAAGGCGAGAAACCTACCATTGATGCATGCAAGCCTCAAGGTACTGAATGGGTGTTTCTAAGTCAACTTCTTGGATAATGAGTTGATGTCGACAAGAAGTGAATCATTGCAGGAGGGCCTTGATGTATCCCACATCAACAACATGAAATGAGTGTAGTGATTTTAGAGATGGAATTTGATTGATGACACAAAGTTTAGGAATGGCGGTCATGAAATGAAGGTTTGTGGTATTGCAAAAGAAGGATTTTGACTGGATGACTTCTTTTGAACATGTTGGTGACACTAAAGTGAATTGGTAGCATTCACCCAAAACAAAGAGATGGATGGTATGATACACCAATGGTGTGATAACCATCAAGCTAATAACCCAACCCAGATAGTCACGGTGATGGAGTGAAAGTGTCATGTTCAAGAGTGACCTACTACGATAAAGTTGTTTCCCATTTTTCCATTTTCCCTAGTCATTGCTGACCAATACCTCTTTATTTTTATCAAGCTTGAGGAGGATAACATATGCCTATTGTATAATTTCACTCTTCAGGTAAATCCATCACTATTTTATGTTTTAACAAGTCTAGCGAAGGTGAAACTTGGTCTTGTCTAGATGGACAAGTTTGTCGCTATTTTGATGCTTTTAATGAGTTTAACAACAAAGATAACTTGGTCCTTTTCATGTTTATAGAGTTTGAAAAGGGGAAAAAAGAAAACTCCACAAGTTATTTTTCGTAATTTAATCTCTCAAGTCCAAAAAGGCGTAAAATAATACAAGAGAGATATCATTTCCAATCCGTTAACGAGATGGAGAGGACAAGCACTCAACAATGTTTTCATGTTTAGAGATTCTGAAAAGAGCTTAAAGAGGACTCCAAGGGGGTTCTTTTTTTTTTTTTTAACAAAGCTCGAAAAAGAGATAAAAGTGTGCTTTGTGGTCAAAAGTACAACTTACAATCGAGTGTGTTGAATTCTGCAAATCAATTGTAAACCTGCTCAAAACATCACCAAATGGATTAAAAATATTTGTTTCATAGGCAAAAATAGGCAAATACTAATGTTTAGTCGATTAATTAACATGAAATAAACATACAATAAGTTTTTACCATATCATTTTTACCATTTGGAACTTACCATCCAGTTTTGTGCTTTGAGCTTAGTTTTTACCTCAAACTTCACTGGCTAATTGCAAAAGATTCTATGGACCATTTCTCGAGTCGTCTGGACTAGGTTGGAACTAAACCTCTCTACTTTATTTTTCAGTTCATTATTTTTTCATTTCATGCAAGTTTGAGGGTTTTTTGTGGCCTGTGGCATTTCATTTTTTTCCCTGGGATCAACGCATGCTTTCACATCGAAAACTGCACTGAAGATCACCCAGATAGAAGGCTAGATTCTCTGTAGTGCACTGTCTCTATGTCTAGGCTGCGCTGAGTGCATTTTCTAGGTTGGTTTTAATTGTTTGCTCCAAAATTTGCCCTATTTTTTGCACAGAAAGGATCCTAATTTAGCTTATGATTATGTTTCAGGTTTTCATCGGATCAGAATGTTGATTACATGGTGAGAAAGAGAGCATGAAAAACAAGACATGGTTTCGCTAAATAACCCGGGGTTAGTTGAGGTCCTCAGAAATTGCGGGTTACTCAAGTATTTTAAGTTGTCTGGAATCAGGCAACAAATAGAACTATTGTATTTCCTTGTTCATGCATGGGATCCGACAGATTATAAATTTCACATTAGGGACAATATGGTCCCTATTACTATTGAGGATATTTACTTTCTTACCAGACTATCAAGGTGAGGTGCCCCCATCTCACTTTATGGATTTGCCCGTGGAGGTGAATCAGTGAGAGATTACATCAGACAATTTTGTCAGCTAGGTACATAGCCTAGAAGGGATGGGAAAATAAACATCCAGGCTATGAGTGATTTTCCTTTAAGAATGATCCTCTTTATGATCACAAAATTGGCTGGCAGTGTGACACTACATCTGGTGAACAGATCTTATATGCAGTATGTACTAGAGTGTCTAGAGCCAAAAGTTTTCAACTGGTGTGAGGCTTTACTTTCACTGTTGAAAGAACAACTGACTAAGGTAAAAAGTGGTAAGATGAAGAATTTTTGCTATGGTTCGATCTTGATTACTTTTTCCTTAGATAAAATCCCATTGATGCAACCACAACATGTATCACTAGGTGTGGTTGGTCCTAGAGATCCACATATGCAGAGGTGGGTTGAATTGATGGCTCGGCATGCTGGTCAGTCAACAATTATTTTCTCCCCTTAATTTTTTAGTTGGATTAAACAACAACATGTTGTTATCGAGAAGCATCCATACTCAGGGATAGATTATGGTGGAGATCCAGATTTGATTCTGCCAGTTGGAGCATAATGGGATGCTATGGGTAAGTCATTTGACCAAAGTGTTTTTTATTTTTCAAGTTTCTACATGTTTTTTGTGTTTTTTAATGTTTCCAAGACTAAACTAAAATTACTTTTATGCATACAGATGTGGGTATTGTTCAACCTGCGGTACACCAATAAGTTGCAGGTGGGCCAGCGCAGAGAAACATCATGAGAGTAGTTCTCGAGGACTTGAATTTGGCTGAGACATTAGCAAAGTTACAGGATCATATACACGGATTAACCCTTGGTATTCTGGATATTCGGATCGAGGAGCTACCTATGAGGCTGCAGTGCCACACTATTGGTGTTCCTCACCGTTGGGCTAGACTTTTGCGCATGATAGCACAAGCTGTGACCTGTCACCATGCACACCACTAGATCTACTTAGGATATTTTATATTCATTTTTGAGTTTTCGGGTCAGATGACCAAATGTGTCTTGGGCACAAATTTTGTAAAAACTTTTAAAATACCTATCTATTTTACTTTCAGAGGTTTTTTTATGGTTATATGCAATCCTATTAAACTGAGGATGTGAATTGAAAATATTACTTTTACATATTTCGCAAATGTCTATTTAACACATAATTCGCTAGAGAATTAGTTAATGTGTTAAGATTTCTGGAAATATGTTTATATTGAATGTGTTCAAAACGTCTTTCCAAAATACGAACTCTAAGGAACATACGAAAAATTGTTGGATTTCAGACAATATAAATGTTTGTTAGTTGTAGTATAATGAGTTGCGAGTCCAGCCTAATGATGACTTGGTGAATGCCAAGTGAAATGGCGTTAGAGAGTAGTTTAATCAACCAGCTATACTCAGCAATATTTTTCGTTGATCAACCGATACAAATCCCTTGAAAACTCACTAACTCGCCACTTGGACCGAAAATGGCCCATGCTGCAGAAGACAAATTTTGCATACTATGACTAGCACCATCAATGTAACCAACAAAAGGTTCTAAAGGCTCTGACATCTGTAACAAATGCAAAGTGGATTACTAACCAGATAAAAATCTCTAAAAGACACACACAGACATGCAATGAAAGCATATATACAGTGAGTTTTACTACACTTAATCAAGCATAGTAACGTTTAAGGTACAACCTGTTTCGGGGCTGTAACAATGGAATCCCATCATAATCTACTAACTCGTAGGCTCCTTTCGCCAGAACACGCTTGAAAACATAAGGACCCATCCACATTGGTTCGAATTTCCCTGCTCCAAGTTTATCAGCTTCCTGATCGTAAAGAAAGACTAGGTCTCCTTCTGAGAAGATATGAGGATTGACATTCCTATCATATTACACCTTAATACATTTCTTATGTGCTTTTCTAGCCAATGTGGAATCACGACGAGTTTCATCCAGATGGATTAATTCCAAGAAACACGCCTCTTCTTCAGAAGTGTCAGGTAATAGGTCAATCCCGAGTTTGAGGATTGAAATTTCACACTGTATCGGTAAGATTTGTTCCAAACCATACACCAACTGAAAGGGTGTAAATCCAGTTGCATTTAACACCGAGGTTTGATATGCCCACAAGGCAGAGTACATGATTAAGTGCCAGTTTCTTTTATGAACCCCTATCATTCTTTGCAACATCCGCTTCAGGACCTTGTTGATGGCCTCAACGTGTCAATTCACTTGTAGGTAATACAGGGTAGAACTAACATGTGATAGTCCTAACTTAGCAGTCAACTCAAACATCATGTGATTGCAAAAATGCGACCCATGATCTATAACTATGGCTTGTGGTACACCAAAACGGCCAACCACATGGTTATAAAAGAAAAGAGCAGCCATTTCACCACTGTTGTTCAATGTTGGCATCGCCTCGGCCCATTTGGTAAAATAGTCAATAGCAATTGTATTATACCCATGCCCCCCAGCCAAGGTGGGGTTACATGTCATAAAGTCAATGCCCCATTTGGCAAATGGGCCAGCAACAACGACTGTATGCAATGGTGCAGGTGGTAATCTGGTTTTTTGGTCATATATCTCACATGCGTGACAGCTTCTGACGGTAATAATACAATCTTTGAATATAGTTGGCTAGAATTAACCAACACGAAGAACTTTTTGTGCAGTTGCATATCCAAATAAGTGTTCACCACAGGCACCTTAATGACAATCATTCAATGCTTTCTCAGCTTCCTCGTGCGTGAGGCACCTTCGTAAAACCATATCGATACCACAACGGTAAAGAGTGTTTCCAATGATAAGATAATCTTTGGCTTGGTAACAAATACATCTCTATTGTGAGCGAGAGGTATCAGGCCAGAAAGTTTGGGTTTGGAGATAGATCAGTATATCTCCATACCACACATCAGATGACGATATTAGAAATAGAGACTCATCCAAAATCTATGGTTTAAATGTTGAACCAATGGAGGTCGAGGGAAGGTCACAAAGTAACTCTAGGAAAAATAGAGATTTCTTTGATTTGGACTTGATGAATTCCAAATAAAATTCCCGTAAAATAACTATCCATATTGAGTATTTCCCCCCTAGCAATTGATGTGACAAAATTTATGTCATAGGGTTGCAATCCAAAATGACAATTGTTTTCCATAGCGGGATGTAATGGCGAAATCTTTGAACAGCTTGCACCACTGCTAAAGCTAGTTTTTCAACATAAGAGTACTTACTTTCTGTATCATTAAGATTACGGCTCAAATAATAAATCAGATGTTCAATCTCATTTTATTCATGGACTCAAACCATGCCAGTGGTTGTATCTACAGTGGCGAGATACAAGTAATAGTAATTTTGATAATTTGGAGAATACAATAATGAGGCTCTAATCAGGGTATCTTTAAGGGTGTCAAAGGAAGTTTGCACAACCTGATCCCAATGAAAGGGTATCTCCTTTTTCAAAAGACGTGTAAAACCTTTAGCCATTTCAATGTAATTAAGAATGAACCTCCTAAGAAAGTTGGCTTTCCCTTGGAGACTCTATAACTGTAAAAGATTTGAAGGTGGAGGCAAATCCAGAATCACCTAAACCTTTAAAAGATCCAGTCAAATCCCTTATTGAGACACTACAAATCTAAGCAAGTGATCAGAACTAACAAAAAGCACACATTTGTGTGGATTGAGTCGAATCTTGTAGTGTCGGCACCGTAAAAATATTGCTCTCAAATGTTGTGGGTGATCAGTCCGCTTTCGTGAATGAGAAGGTAAATCATCAAGGTAAGGTTGAACAATGTGCTTGATGTCATGGAAGACATAATTCCTTGGCCTCTGAAATGTTTTCCCAGTATTCTTCAAGCCAAATGGGAGTTTCCTATAGGAGAATGTGCCCCATGGACAAATAAAAGTTGTTTTCAATTGGTCCTGTGGGCATATATTGATTTGATTGTAGCCAGAAAATCCATCCATAAATGAGAATATTTTGCATCTGACACATTCATCAATAATCTGGTCGATAAAAGTTGTAGGATAATTGTCCTTTGGACATGCCTGATTTACATCCCTATAATCGATGCACACTCATATTTTTCCTTGTTTCTTCATGACAGGAACAATGTTGGAAACCCAATGAGTGAGAGGAACAGGGTAAATGAAACCAGCCCACAAAAGTTTTTCAACTTCTACTTTAATTGCAATTGCTTTCTTTGGATGAACATGTTGAAGCCACTGTCGACCTGGCTTGACATCAGGGTACATTTTGATTTCGTGTTCAACAATACTAGAGTCAATGCTTGGCTTCTCCTCGTAAGACCATGTAAAAATATCTCTAAATTCATGAAAAAGAGCACGATAATTATCAATTTCCAATGGAGAACAAGATTTGTCAACATGAATGTTCTCTACAATATTAGGCTTGGTCAAAATATTAATAGAAATCGTTTCTTCAATATTTGATAGATTTCGCTCAGATTCGATTGTGTCTATGAAAATTGAATTCGATAGGAAATCAATGACTGATGGGTGGTTTAGTTCATTTGAATAATCTTCGATGTCATCTGGAAGATGGGAATGATGATGATAATCTTCCCATGGTTCCTCTCCTATCATCATTGATTGGATGATTCCTTCATCCGTAGAATGTATACATGAAAAAGGATCTGAAGAGGTACCATATTCTAATGACCTCTATACCCATACAATGGTTGAGTGCGGATTTGGGTTTGTTGCACAAGCCCGAAAGATTGATTGTTATGATGATTCAATGGGGCTTAACTACATCACCTCAATATTACTATCAACTTCAACTTTGTTGGTAATCCTCCTTAAATCAGATGAGGTGGAGGAAATCATGTTGCAAGTCTCTACTCTTGACACTTCCGCCAAATCAGATGGTGATGGTAGGGTAAAAGTACCCATTAGGGAAGGATCTTTAAAGAGACCTACTCCAACACTTTGAAGTGACAGTGGGGGTCCGTGTACCAATGGAATGCTTCCCGTAGCCTGTGAACTATTGGAAAAGAAGGCTAGCTAATCAATGACTGTGATTCCACCCTTAAAAGGGAATGCAATAGTACGAAATGACGTGGAAACGACAATAGCCATAGCATATACCCAAGGCCTTCCCAGTAAAATGTTGTAATCGAGGGGTCTGTCAACTACCTCAACTTCAACAGTAACAGTTTTTTCCCCTAGTTCGATTTTTAGGTTACTCAAAATCCCACATGGAGTATATGTTCTTCCATCAAAATATTCCAATGGGGTTGGTGATCATGACAATGGCGATGAACTAAGTGTTTTCCAGTAGCTCATGGACATAATGCAAGTAGATGCCCCCTCATTAATAATAGTTCGGTGAACATTCTTATTGAGAGCTTTTACTTGGATTAGGAAAGCTAACTACGCCGGTAACTATGGTGTATATCCCACATGGTTAAAAACCACAAGATTTGAATCCGTAGGATCTATTCCACCTATTGCTGACAATAAAGCTTGCTTCTGGGAGGGACAGTTTTGTAACACCTCAAATGTAAACATAGCAAAAGGTGATTGAGGAAGATCTTCCATTATGTTATAATTTTTAGCTGCTCGAGCCTGAGGGTTGAATGTCGATTTGTGCACAACTCCTTTTGGTGGTTTTATTGTCAATTCAGGTACAATGGATGGAACAACTTCAAATGAAGTCAAAGTCGAAGGATTAGGTTGATCAGTGGCCTGATTATTCGACGATGACGACAGATTTCCATAATCTTTGTTTCTCGTTGACACCAAAACTTTGTTTTGTGGCTTTGTGATGGATAACATGAGTACTTGGGATGTGGAAGCATGGTATGTTGCAACCAAATGTCTCTTCGGGGTTGGAAATGGATAAGTCAACACTACCAATGTGTTTGAAGTCTTTAAAAGTTTAGATACCTTAGAGCGGTGTGGACAATCTATTATAAAATTCTCATCATTACATATCAGACATGGATAATGAGGTTTCCTTGCTGAAGTAGAGGAATCAAATGATTTATTTGGAGGGGAATTTCTTGTTTCTTTTTGTTTTTCCCATTTTTCTTTCTTCCCAGTTTCTTTGGATTTTTTCCTTTGTCAGATGACACGACATTAATCTTAGAGGCAAGAGTATTTTCTAATGCACTGGTAGTTTGACTGGAAATAGCAAGAGTTTGACCAGATGGTCTTCCTACTATTTGCATGCTTGAAGAACCAATGACAACATCGTCGGCATGAGAGTCCTTACTCGATTGTGGAGGCAAGGGAACAATGAAAGCTGGTCGAGGTGCATTGGGAATTTTGTCATAAAGTGTGCTAGATTGTGTGTAAATCAAATCCAAGTATTGGGCACGAGCAATAACTTTCTCTTTTGTGACAACTCCACCTTTTGCTACATCCTCGGTGATTGATGGCAATAAGGATTTTATGAACCACTCAGCTAAAAGCTGATTAGGAACATATGTCTTAACCATTCGACGACGACGTCGCTACTCATGAATATGATCTAATATATGGGTAGTAATAATCTATTTAAATTTGGTTAGGAGTTCCGTTCCAGTATTGTATCTGATACGTAACTAGAAGTGGGTCAAAAAAGTAGTGGCTAAAGTGGTGAAATTATCAAAAGAAGCTCTTGGTAATTAAATGTACCATTTAGTGGTTGGACCAGTAAGCATTCTTTGGAAAAGATGAAGTCCAACCGAATCATCATTTAAGGAGTTTTATGAACACTACAAATGAAAGTTCATGACATGATTTAATTTGTTTTCTCTAGGATTTTTGTTAAATTTCATAACATCAGATGGTAACTTATGCGGAATTATCGGCCAACAAGGTGCATATAGGATTAGATCATTAGTGAGCCGATTTAAATCTAGTAATTCTAAAGTTGCTACAAATGACAACTGTCAATTCAAGTTAGGTTGAGAATACCCAAGATATGATGGAATTTCCTGAGAAATAGGTCTTTGCATATCGACATAGGGCATCTGCATTTGGTAACCTTGGTATGGTTTTTAAACAAAACCAGTATAAGGTGGTTGTTGATAACCAGTTTGAATGTGTGATTGTCCATAACCTGCAAAGCCTTGTTGACCAGGACCTTAGTAATCTTGAGATTGACCAAAACCAGGTTGAGCCTGTGGAAGAAGTCCAAACTAGGGTTGGAATTGCTGGAATTGGGGTTGTTGAAATTGAGGCTGCCATGGTTGTTGAATCAATTGTTGTTGTTGTTGGTACAACTGTTGTTGATTTAATGGTTGTTGTTGTCCAACAATGAAAGGTTGGCCAGGTTGTGAATAAGCTATACCAGTGTAAGCTTGGGTCAGTCTAGATAAGGGTATACTAACCTAAGGTTGTTGCTAAACTCCAAAAACAAGTGGTTGTTGTACAACAGCTTGAGGAACTTGAACTTCTTGACCTAAAACTTGTGGTTGCAAGGTAGAAGGATCAGTTTGTACCAGTTGAGATACAACAGTTTGAACTTGTGACTATGGTACAGTAGTAATAACAGGTGTAGTAGGAATAGCTGACACATTTTTCATTGGTTGTGTTGGATACACAAGCCTCGGTTGAACTGGCATTATTGGTTTCCATTGACAAACTCTAATTCTAGATTGACCTGAATACTGTGGGATATTACTATATGGTAGTCCTCTGGAATAAGGAGGATATGATGAATAACCATATTGGTCTCCATATGGTGGCAATCCAGTATTTAATGGATACATAGGTCTTTGTTTACCAAATTTCCTAGCTTGATATTGACATGCAAGATCAGACTGTTGAGTTCCCATTAGAGAAGAATGAGGTAAAATTCTGGCTTTGGACATGGGTGATGACCATAATGTAGAAGCAACTCCTGAGTGGGTTCTAGACAATGATTGGCAACCGACCGGGATGGACGAAACACCATACAGGTGCGACTTAGGTGTGGTAGAAAACATCGAAGATGTTACAACAGAAGATTCTACTACAGCTACATCAGATAATATAGTATGAGATGTTGACGGTTGTTCAGCCATAGTTAACTGACCCAAAAGTTTTCCTAAAGAATCGACGGGTACTTGAAAAGAAGCAGGATCAAATGAAGTGAAAAAGGTCAGGAGTATTAGGGTAAAGATAAAGCCTAGTTCCAAAGTGAAACGAGGTTCCAGGTGTGGAATCTTCTTGCAATTCCTCCTCTATAGCAATTAAACCTAGTGGGAGAACTTCACCGTCAAGTTCGTAAAAGATTTTTGGTGTTGATGAAGTTGAAGTTGCAATGGTTACTAATGTCTGAGGGGTAACTGGTTGATCGTCTTTCGATAATGTAACAACTTATGAATGTTCAAATTTGAAGTCCAGATGTTCGGATAAATGAACATCAGTTTCAGAAAGAGGCTCCTGAAAAAATTCAGGTTCAAATGTAATTTTTGTTTGAACTGGGATAGATTTTGGATTAACTTTTGGTTGAATTGATTCAAGTTCAAAAGTACTTTATTTTTGAGAAACTTCAAGTTGAGGATCAACTTGTTTTTGAACAACCTTGGTTATTGTTTCACTAGGATTAGTGCTAATGTCCTCAGGTAATTGTGAAACTTCTTCTTCAGAAACAGACGGGCCAGAAATAGTTGGAGTAACTAGAGTCTTTGTACTTACCGAAATAGATGATTCAGGTAACTCAGATGAAGAACTAGGAGTTCTTGATGTACTAGACTCAGTTAAGTGAGACCACTTTTCCTGAATTTGTGTTGCTTTGGGAGGCAAAGGAGGTTTTCTCTCTATTCTCCGTGAACGATGGGGTATTGGTTGATGTTCCTCCATGATTGCTGATTATTTTTATTATCGAAAAAGAAATAAACAAACTAGGAAAAAGGTTTACCAAGCAACTGTGAATTGCAGAATACCTCCTGGTGAACCAAGAAGTACGGGCAAGAAATCTCCCTGAATGTTGTGTTCAATGTATCATAGTTTACAAGGCAGCTGACTCAGTTACTTAACGATGGATAACAACCTAGAATTGTCCTCCCATATATACTCGAAGGTACATGGAGGCCTAGTCCGTATAAGCACTGTCTAATGCAAAACCACATAGTGAGAGCATTCCCATATACTTTATGTACTGTAACACCGCCCTATATACCCGAAGGTATGTGGACGAGCTACAATATACTCACGTACGTGGAATGAGGTATCACACTTTGGATGTATTGTAGACAAGTTAGGGACAACTGCTTTGTTTTACGACGCTGGAATATGTCTTTAGCCTAGAACCACCAAATGTTCTTGTTAATGAAAATTCTCTATTAGCTAAATTGATGTTTATTTTAAGCTGATATTGCTTAGGAATTTCCTTTCAAGTTCACCATGTGATGTATTTTGAAATTCCTAGGAATGCAACTATCATGATAAGCATTCTTTCCATTCAATTTAATGATGAAAATCCTAGCTACTTAGGGATAGAGAAATCATATTTATTTTGATCAAAGAGAAAAGAGCACAACCTAATGAAATTTCCCTACACTATTCCTATCAGCACACACAAAATTTTTCAATGCAACATGCATGTATTTCTTTTCGATTCCCTTAATGTGAATATGGACAAAAAGGAAATATGCACATATAATCAATGAATCTTTCATATGAATGAAGACTTTTACGACAGTTCAAATTCAAAGGAAGAGAAGAATTTACGAGACTTTCTTTCAAATGAAGATTAATTAATTATATCCTAACTTTGACTATTGATTGATAATGACAAAGAAAACATGAAGAAACATTAATCAATCCAATCAAAGCTGGGCTAGACTAGGAGATAAACATTCATTTTTAGAGACGTAACATTCATTTATCAATCAACAAACAATCAAACAGAGAAAATTTGGCAAAAACTATTTCCAAAGGTGGGAAACTGATCCTAGGAGGATCAACATAGCCCAGAGTGGGAGACAGTGTGCTTCAGAACACTGTCCCTAAGCCAGGGATGCACTGTGTCCCTCAAAAGCCTACGGTGGTGACAGTAAGCCATTTCAAGAGGCAATTTGACACAGTTTTGACCAATTTTTCAATGTAAATAGTTGAATTACAATCTATGAACACAAATAGAGTCTACAAGGATGTCTTAGGAGGTGGATAAGCTACTAGGAAAGGGGATTCTTCCCCAGCGGAGTCACCAATTTGTTTTGGAGAATTTAGCATCTGCGGATAAATACTAATTCACTAGACAAGTAGTTGTGCCTAAAACAACAGTTTAAAGTGTTTTAGACTTTCCCTATAAGAAATATATAAGAAGAGAGGATAGAAGGCTTACCTATAGTTCTGCTTTCCTCTCATCTCCCTTGTATCGATTCCGTCACTCCTTCCCATACTTAAACTGCTCGAAAAGTACCTTGTCAACACAACAGAAGACAAAACCTGATCAAAGCATATGATCCATTGAATATAAATGAAAGGAATCAGAAGAAATTCATACATATAAGAATTATGAAAGAACACATCATATGGAAAAATGTTCAAACACTTTACTAGATAGAAGAAGGAAATACAACCATCAGTGTTTGATTCAAATTCATTCCTCCAGCTTGGATACCATTCACGTCACATCAAAAGCAAGACAAGCATGTGGCATCACATCATTTTCTCCAAAGCCAAGTCTCATAGCAACATTATCTCCTTACAATTCAACATAATCCAGCCCCTGATCACTTATATGAATGGTTAATTTATAGGAAGATGAAGGAGGTTCTGTCATTAATGGTGACATTGAATGGCCTTCCATACTTAGAATTAGTTCCATGGAGGAAGGGATGAGAGGATAGGATGATCCTTAACTCATTCCTCATCCATTTTTGAGCTCATAAGAGTTGATGAGATAGAGAAACTTCTAGATGACTTCAAAAGATAAGAATATTCCCCAAACCCTATGTGAATTTTGCTCATTCTCGCCCAACGGAGGTGAAAGGAAGCCTAAGTGCTCTGTAGAACACCTTGGTAGTGGACTCAACTGCTCTGCAGTGCACCTTCACAAGGGCTTACCTACGCTAGTCCCTCTAGAGGCAGTTCCTGGATGTCTTCAAGTCATGAAACTGTCTAGGAAGGAGGCATTCAAAGAGTTGACTTGTTTAGGGCATGAAACAACTGAATTTAGGGTTTGATGAGCCCTAGAACACTGATATGAATGTTGGGATTTGATGTGCCCAAATGGATCTGTAACATGCGGAAAACCCAAATCCATATTCACCAATTGTATGGGTAGATTGTTCGTTAGAATATGGTACTTCTTCGAATACTTTATCTCGTATACATTCTATGGATGAAGGAATCATCCAATCAATGATGATAGGAGAAGAACCTTGGGAAGATTATCATCATCATTCCTATCTTTCAAATGACATCAAAGATTATTCAAATGAACTAAACCACCCTTCAGTTTTTTATTTCCTTTCGAATTCAGTTTTCATAGACACCGTAGAATCAGAGTGAAACCTGTAAAATATTGAAGAAACGATTTCTATTAATATTTAAACCAAGCCTAATATTGTAGAGAACATTCATGTCAAAAAATCTTGTTCTTCATCAGAACTCGATAGTTACCATACTCTATTTCATGAATTTAGAGATATCTTTGCATGGTTTTACGAGGAGATGCTAGTCATTGACTCTAGTATTTTTGAACACGAAATAAAAATGTACCCTAATGTCAAGCCACTTTGACAACGGCTTCAACCTGGTCATTCAAATAAAGCCATTGTAATTAAAGCGGAGGTTGAAAAACTTTTGCGGGCTGGTTTTATTTACCCTGTACCTCTTACCGACTGGGTTTCCAACCTTGCTCCTATCATGAAGAAACAAGGGACAATTCGAGTGTGCGTCGATTATAGGGATGTAAATTAGGCATGTCCAAAGGACAACTATCCTACTCCTTTTATCGACCAGATTATTGATGAATGTGTCAGATGCGAAATATACTCATTTATGGATGGATTTTCCGGGTACAATCAAATCAATATCTACCCACAGGACTAATCGAAAACAACTTTTATTTGTCCATGGGGCACATTCGCCTATAGGAAACTCCTTTTGGGTTGAATAATGCAGGGGCTACATTTCAGAGGGCAATGAACTATGCCTTCCATGACATCAAGCACATTGTTCAACCTTACTTTGATGATTTACCTACTCATTCACGAAAGCAGACTGATCACCCGCAACATCTGAGAGAAATAGTTTTTGGGTGCCGAAACTACAAGATACGACTCAATCCACACAAATTTGTGTTTTGTGTTGGTTCTGGTCGATTGCTTGGATTTGTAGTGTCTAGAGAGGGGATTCAACTCAATCCATTAAAGGTTCAGGCAATTCTGGATTTTCCTCCACCTTCAAATCTTTTATAGTTATAGAGACTCCAAGGGAAAGCAAACTTTCTAAGGAGGTTCAATCCTAATTACACTGAGATGGCTAAAGGTTTTACATGTCTTTTAAAAAAGGAGACACCCTTTCATTGGGATCAGGTGGCGCAAGCTTCCTCTGATGCTCTTAGAGATACCTTGATTAGAGCTTCATTAATGTAATCTCCAAATTATCAAAATGACTATTACCTGTATCTCGCCGCTACAGATACAACCATTGGCATGGTTTTAGTCTAGGAAGAAAATAGGATTGAAAATTCAATTTATTATTTGAGCCGTAATCTCAATGATACAGAAAGTAAGTACTCTTATGTCAAAAAACTAGCTTTGGTAGCTTTGCAAGCTGTTCAAAGATTTCGCCATTACATCCTGCTACGGACAACACCTATCATTTTGGATTGTAACCCTATGACATACATTTTTTCATGTCAATTGTTGGGGGGGAAATACTCAAGATGGATAGTTATTTTACAAGAATTTTATTTGGAATTCATCAAGTCCAAATCAAGGAAATCTCTAGTTTTCCCAGTGTTACTTTGCGACCTTCCATCGACCTCCATTAATTCAACATCTGAACCATCTATTTTGGATGAGTATCTATTTCTAATATCATCAACTGATGTGTGGTATGGAGATATACTGATCTATCTCCAGACCCAAACTTTCTAGCCCGATGCTTCTTGATTGCAATAGAGACGTATTCATTACCAAGCCAAAGATTATCTGATCATTGGCAACACTCTTTACCGTTGTGGTATCGATATGGTTTTACGAAGGTGCCTCATGCATGAGGAAGCCGAGAAAGAATTGAATGATTGCCATTCAGGTGCCTGTGGTGGACACTTATCTGGGTATGCAACCGCACAAAAAATTCTCTATGCTGGTTACTTCTGGCCAACTATATTCAAAGATTGTATTATCACTGTCAGAAACTGTCACACATGCGAGATATATGACTAAAAAACCAGATTACCACTTGCACCATTGCATCCAGTCGTTGTTGTTAGCCCATTCACCAAATGGGGCATCGACTTTATGACATGTAACCCCATCTCGGCCAGGGGGCATTGGTATATTATAGTCATTTTTTACTATTTTATCAAATGGGCCGAGGCGATGCCAACATTGAACAATAGTGGCGAAACAACTACTCTTTTCTTTTTTAACCATGTGGTTGCCCAGTTTGGTGTATCACAAGCCATAGTTATAGATCATGGGTTGAATTTTTGCAATTACATGATGGCTGAGTTGACTATTAAGTTAGGACTATCACATGATAGTTCCACCCCTTATTACCCGCAAGCAAATGGACAAGTTGAGGACATCAACAAAGTCCTAAATTGGATGTTGCAGAGAATGATAAGGGTTCATAAGTGAAACTAGCACTTAATCCTATACTCTGCCTTGTGGGCATCTTGAACATCAGTAAGAAATGCAACTGGATTCACACCCTTTGAATTGGTGTATGGTTTGGAAGCAATCTTACCAATACAATGTGAAATTTCATCATTCAAACTCGCTATTAACCTATTACCCAACACTTTTGAAGAAGAAGCATGTTTCTTAGAATTAATCCATATGGATTAAACCCATCGTGATGCTACATTGGCTAACGAAGCGCATAGGAAACGTATTAAGGCACAATATGATAGAAATGTCAAGCCTCGTATCTTCTCAGAAGGAGACCTGGTCTTGCTTTACGATCAGGAAGTTGATAAACTTGGAGTAGGGAAATTCAAACCAATGTGGATGGGTCCTTATATTGTCAAGCATGTTCTAGCAAACAGTGCCTACAATTTAGTAGATTATGATGAGATTACATTGTCACAGCCCCGAAATGGGCTGTACCTCAAATACTACGATGCTTGATTAAGTGTAGTAAAACTCACTGTATATATGCTTTCATTGCATGTGTGTGTGTGTATCTTTTAGATATTTTTATCTGGTTAGTAATTTGCTTTGCATTTGTTACAGATGTCGAAGTCTTCGGAACGTTTGTTGGTTATGCTGATGGTGCTAGTCGTAGTATGCAGAACTTGTCCTCTACAGCATGGGCTATTTTCGCTCCAAGTGGCGAATTAGTGTGTTTCCAAGGGATTTGTATCGGTCGATCGACGAAAAACATCACTGAGTATAGCACATTGATTGAACTACTCTGTGATTCCATTTCACTTGGCATTCGCCAAATCATCCTTAGGCTGGACTCACAACTTGTTGTACTACAACTAACAAACATTTATATGTCTGAAATCCAAAATTTTTTCGTATGTTCCTTAGAGTTCATATTTTGGAAAGACGTTTTAAACGCATCCAATATTAACATATTTCCAAAAATCTTAACACATTAATTGATTCTCTGGCAAATTACGTGTTAAATAGACATTTGCGACACATGTAAAATTATATTTTCAATTCACATCATCAGTTGAATAGGATAGCATATAACCATAGAAAACTCTGAAAATTAAATAGATAGGTGTTTTAAATTTGTTTACAAAATTTGTGTCTAAGACACATTTGGTCATCTGACCCAAAAAATTCAAAATGCATGCAAAATCTCCTAAGTAGATCTAGTGGTGCTCATGGTAATAGGTCACAGCCTATGCTATCATGCACAAAAGCCTCACCCAGTGACTAGGACCACCAATGGTGTGGCACTACAGCCTCTTAGGTAACTCCTCAATCTGGAAATCTAGAATACCAAGGATTAATCCCTCTATGTGATCCCATAACTCTGCTAAGGTCTCGTCCAAATCTAAGTCTCGGACAATTGCTCTACCAATGTTTCTCCGCACTGGCCCACCTGTAACCTGTTTATGCCCCATAGGTCGAACAATACCCACATCTGCATGCATAATAGTAATTTCAGTTTAGTTTTGGAAACATTAAAAACATAAGAAACATGTAGAAACTTGAAAAATAAAAATACACTTTGGTCAAACAACTTACCCATAGCACCCCATTGTGCTCCAACTAGTAGAATCAAATCTAGATCTCCACAGAAATCCATCCTTGAGTATGGATGCTCCTCGATGACAAGGTGTTGTCGCTTGAGCCAGCTAAAGAATGCAGTGGCAAATATGATTGTTGACTGACCCACATGTTGAGCCATCAATTCAACCCACCGCTGCATACATGGATCTCTAGGACCAGCTACACTGAATGATACATAAGTGGTTGCATCAATGGGGTTCTCCCTAAGGTAAAAGCGATTAAGATCGAACCACAATAGAAATTATTCATCTTACCACTTTTTACCTTAGTCAGTGGTTCTTTCAGTGAGGAAAGCACAACCTTGCACCAGTTGAAAACTTTTGGTTCTAAACATTCGAGTGCATACTGCATATAAGATCTATTCGCCAGATGTAGTGTCACACTGCAAGCCAATTTTACGAATGTGAAGAGGATCATTCTCAAAGGAAAATCACCTACATCCCTGATGTTTATTTTCCCATCCTTGCTAGGTTGTGTATCTAGCCGACAAAACTGTCTAATATGATCTCTCACCGATTCACCTCCATGGGCAAATCCAGAAAGTGAGATGGAGGAACCTCGTGTCGATAATCCAGTAAGAATGTAAATTTCATCAATGGTAATAGGGACCATATTGTACCTAATGTGAAATGTCTAATCTGTCAGATCCCATGCATGAACAAGAAACAACAGTAGTTCTATTTGTTTCCTCATTCCGAACAACTTGAAGTATTTGAGTAACCCATAGTTTTTGAGGGCCTCAACTCTACCCAAAATTATTTAGGGAAACCATGTCTTGTTCTTTGTGCTCTCTTTCTTGCCATGTAATAGACATTCTAATATGATGAAAGCCTAAAACACAATCATAAGCTTAATTAGGATCCTTTCCATGCAAAAAATAGGACAAAGTTTGGAGCAAACAGCTAAATCAAATTTGGGAAACTCACCGAACGCAACCCATGCACAGAGATAGTGTGTTGTAGAGCATGCAGTATTCTATCTGGGTGTTCTTTAGTGCAGTTTTTGATGTGAAAGCCTGCGCTGATCCCAGGGAAAAAAAATGAAATCCCTGGGGCCCCAAAAAACCCTAAAACTTGCATGAAATGACAAAAGAATGACTTGAAAATAAAGTAGAGAGGTCTAGCTCCTACCTGGTATGGATGACTCATGAAATGGTCCACAGAATATCTCGCAATTAGCTGGTGAAGTTCAAGGTAAAAAACTAGCTCAGAGCACAATACTAAATGGTAAGTTCCAAATGGTAAAATTTTCATGGTAAAAACTTGTTTTATGTTTATTTCGTGTTCATTAATCGAGTACACATTAGTATTTGCCTATTTTTTCCTATGAAACAAATATTTTTAATTCATTTGATGGTGTTTTGAGAAGGTTTTGCAACTGACTTACAAAATTCAATGTGCTCGTTTGTAAATTGTACCTTTGACCACATAGCACACTTTTATCTTTTTCAAGCTCTGTAAAAAATGAAAAAGGAACCCCCCTTGGAGTCCTCTTTAAGCTCTTTTCAAACTCTCTAAACATGAAAATATTGCCAAGCGCTTGTCCTTTGCAGCTTGTTGATGGATTGGAAACAATATTTCTCTTGTATTATTTTACGCTTTTTTGGGCTTGAGAGAATAATTTACAAAAAAGAACTTATGGTGTTTTATTATTGTCCCTTTTCAAAATATTTAAACATGAAAAGGACCAAGTTATTTTTGTCGTTAAACTCCTTAAATAATCAAATAGTGACAAACTTATCCATCCAGACAAGATCGAGTTTCACATTCGCTAGACTCATTAAAACATCAAATAGCGATGGATTCACTGGAAGGGTGAAGTTATACAAACAATCATATGTTATCCTCCTTAAGCTTGATAAAAATAAATAGGTATTGGTCAGCAATGACTGGGAAAATGGGAAAAAGGGTAAAATAACTTTATGGTAGCAGGTCGCTCTTGAACATGACACTTTCACTCCATCACTGTGACTATCTGGGTTGGGTTATTAGCTTGATGGTTATCACACCATTGATCTATCATACCATCCATCAGTTTGTTTTGGGTCAATGCTACCAATTCATTTTAGTGTCACCGACATGTTCAAGAGCATTCCTCCAATCAAAATTCTCTTCGCAATACCATAAACCTTCATTTTCATGACCACCATTCCTGAACCTTGTGTCGTCAGTCAAATTCCATCTCTAAAATCACTACACTTGTTTCATGTCGTTGATGTGGGATACATCAAGGCCCTCCTGTGATGAGTTGCTTCTTGTCTACATCAGCTCATTATCCAAGAAGTTGACTTAGAAACACCCTTTCAGTACCTTGAGGCTTGCATGCATCAATGGCAGGTTTCTCACTTTTGGCGATAGGCATGCGTCAATGGCCTTTGAATGAAAGACTTTGTATGGTGTTTGACATCGTATCATCCATTCCATGCAGAATGTACTACAGTACCTTGAGGATCATTTTCATTATCGGTGATTTCTCTCGCATCTATTAACAGCTTACATCATTGGTTGGTAATCAGATGGTGTCTTCCCATGTTTGACTCTAGATCACATATTCACATGGTTAGACTCGTACTTGAGAGAACGATTGAATGAGATAGAAGACCCCGGATCGAGTTTCATCCATCCAGGCTGTGATTTCAGGAGTACTAAATCATATGTACAATGGCTTTACATTGATGGTCATTCTGATCATGCGTCTATATCTATAGACGATTGTTTATGTACATGTAATGAAAGTTTATAAGTTGAGCATGGGTATGCCTTCCCTCATAAATTCATTAAAAATAAAATATCATGATATATGTATTATAATTGATCCAGGTCACCTTCCACTTCGATACCTCCTCATCACATCATAAAGCATTTCATTCAACATTGGCATTTTTCCGACTTCATGCTTTGGGGGGAAGCTATTACAGATCCATTTGGGCACATCAATCCCAACATTCATATCAATGTTTTAGGGCTCATCAAACCCTAATTTCAGTTACTTCATGCCCTAAATAAGTCAACCCTTTGAATATGTCCTTCCCAGACAGTTTCATGACTTGAAGACATCTAGAATTAGCCTCTAGAGGTTCCAGCACAGGTAAGCCCTTATAAAGGTACACTGCAGAGTAGTTGAGTCCACTACTAGGGTGCTCTGCAGAGCATTTAGGCTTCCTTTCACCTGCGCTAGGCGAGAACGAACGAAATTCACGTAGGGTTTGGGGAATATTCTTATCTTATGGAGTCATCTAGAAGGTTCCCTCACTTATCAACTTCTATGAGCTCGAAAATGGATGAGAAATGAGTTAAGGTCCATCCTATCCTCTCATCCCTTCCTCCATGGAACTAATTCTAAGTATGGAAAGCCATTCAATGCCACCATTTATGACAAAACCTCCTTCATCTTCCTATAAATTGACCACTCATCTAATTGATCAGGGGCTAGATTATGTTGAATTGTAAGGAGATAACGATGCTATGAGATTTGGCTTTGAAGCAAGTATTGTAATGCTACAAGTTTCTCATGCTTTTGATGTGATGTGGATGGGATCCAAGCTGAAGGAATGGCTTTGAATTAGACACCAATGGTTATAATTCCTTCTTCTATCTAATAAAGTGTTTGAACCTTTCTCCCATATGTTTGTATTGTTTCATAATGCTTATATGTGTGAATTGTATCTGATTCCTTTCACTTATATTCAATAGATCGTGTGCTTTAATTGGTTCTTTGTTTTCTATTGTGTTTACAGGGTACTTCTCAAGCGTATTAAGTATGGGAAGGAGTGACAGGATTGATACAAGGGACGAGAGGAAAGCAGAACTACAAGTTGGTCTTCTTATCGTCACATCTTAATCTATTGCTTATAGGAAAAGTCTAAAACACTTTAAACTGTTGTTCTAGATACAACTACTAATCTAGGGAATTAGTATTTATCCATAGATACAAAATTATCAAAAACAAGAGTTATAACAGATCTATCCATAGCATGTCTAGGCACAACCCCTTTCAAGTGGACCTAGGATTTCAATCATTTTGTCCCCTTGATGTTGTAAATCCTTTTGCAACTACCCAAGAAGAATCTACCCATGTTCAGTCTAAAGCTGATAAAGTCACTAGGTGTATTGAGGAAATTGAACACATCTGCTAGTAGGTACATGACATATTGGATAAATCCAATGCCAAGTACAAACAACAACATGATCAACATTGAGTACCACATAAGTTTTAAGTGGAAACAAAATTTGGTTACATCTGCAGAAAGAATGCCTTACCGGAGCTCATTGGAAGCTTCAACCACTTTAATATGGGCCTTACACCATTTCCAAGGCTATGGGAGATAATGCGTTCGATATTAGTATGCCCCCATTCCTTGTATTACACCTCATATTCAATGTGGACCAACTTCAACCATATTTTCCACCATTGTTGTACATATTAGACATTGTTTAGCAGTTGTCACCAACAAAGCTTAACAAAAATTGCATTGAACATGCCAAAACTAATCGGATCATGGGAACACCAATCAATAACACTCGCAAATATAGGATCTAGATGTATCTAGTTGTGAAAGATGGCCAAATCTTGCACAATGAAAGTGGCTCACTAGGGACCAATTTCAACAAAAGTTTCCCTATCTCATGGAGGAACTCAACGCAATGTGGACCATTGCTTCGTAAGGGGTGAGTACTGATCCAAGTGGATATTGGTGGCCACCCACCTATTCTTCTTGGACCCCCATCATTATTTATTTTAGTTTCCTTAATTATAGCACAATTTTTTATTTTTGGCAGTTTTTCAGGTCCTAAACTTATGGAGCTATTTTGAGGTCCAAAAATACATTTTTTAGGAAAGCGAAGAAACCAAAAAAGTGAAAAAAGTTATTCTATAGAATATTTTTTTCCTCGTGGAAATATTTGAAACGTGGTATTATGAAAGCCAAATAGAGATCCTATGCCAAATTTATGACCTTGGGAAGTTAGCAACCCAACTTACCCCAATAGGGTCTAAAATCTTTGGTGCTTCATATCCTAGCGTTAGGATTTCACACTTATTATTTATGATAAAAAGGACTCTGAGGTGCATTGTAACACAATTCAAAAGGCATGTAGCCATCACATCTCTTATCAAAGATAAGCTACCATCACCCAAGCTAGTTTGTTTCCATTTTGCATATAAACAATTTTTAGTCTTTGTTATTAATTAATTGACTTTTTGTTGTAGCTTTGTGTTTCTGCTTAAATCTGTATTTCATTTCATTCTTGCATAAATTAGGATTAGTTGTATCAGAGCACCTACTCTTTCTCTATTTTTCTGTGCATGTCCCAAATAAGGTTGGTTATAAGGAGTTAGGACTTTAATTGGTCGAACCATTGCAAGACTAGCCTTGCTGACCTTGACGAAATCCCATGGAATAAGATCATAAAGATGAGGGAGAAGGACATCCTTTCAAAATATTTCTCAAAGAGGCCCTCAAGCGACAAATGAACGAGATGATGGATAACTTTCCCCAGATCCTTCAGCCAGATTCACTGGGCAAAACATCTTCATCTAGCAATAAATTTGAAGGCAAAATCCCCTTTAAGGTACAGGTTAACTTTGGCATTCCTATATTTGAAACCCAAATAGACATAGACGTCATAGATAGATGGTTAAGTCTACTGGAAGGATATTTTTTAGCCCATAATTTTTGCAATAGGGAAATTATTACTTTTTCACTCCTCAAAGATGCCCCCCACATTAAGGACTTGTGGGAAACCTACTGTGAGTAGAGGGATGAGAAGGAACCCTCACTATTTTTAGCCACACCCACTTGGAATTCTTTCCTAGATTTTATCAAGGAACAATATCACCTTGTCGAGAGCTATTTTATAAGTACATAAAATGGACCATAGTACGAAGAAGGGACCAAGATGTGCTAAAGTTCACAAATGTATTTCATACCCTTCACATGAAGTTGGATATCAAGGATTTTGAGCAGCATTTGGTACTTAAGCGCCTTGGTTGTCAACAAAAATATCCAAGATGAGATGGAGTTCCTAAACATCTCATTTCTAAGCATCTGATATGTTGTCAAGATAAAGTAGAAATTTAAACATAAGAAGTGAGACTTTGGATATGTGAATGTGAAGTAGGAGAGAGGAACCCCCATACCCCAAAAAATAGGACAGAGGTAAGGTGGGTTGACCGAGGACAACCTAATGAAGGCATAAGTAAATAATATCACCATGAAGATGAAGAAGGAGACTGGAAAATGGGGTGAGTTCCACAAAAGGCCCACTCATAAGAGAAATTGTGCCATGCAATCACTGGTGGCTAAGTTTAAAGCTTTAGAGTATGATGCATGTTTTGACCCTGAGTTGGAACCCAACAAATGGAATGAAAAAGGGAAGAAAAGTATTGATGCAGAGCCCAATTCCATTATTGCCACCACTAAGGTCGAGAATATTGAGCCCTAAGATCTAAAGGAGGGGGAGAATCGCTTCCACTCACAGATGTGGGTGAAGATTTATCCTCTATAGTTCATTATTGACAATGGGAGTTAAAATAATTGCATCTTAGTTGAGTTCATGAAGAATTTGGATCTACCGACAACACCATGCCCACCACTGTCCACCATCTGATGGCTCCATCAAGGGAAAGCTATCTACATCAACCAGCAGTGTCGCCTTCCCTATAACATGAAGCCCTTCACAAATGAGGTATTGTGTGATGCTGCTACCCTTGAAGTTGGTGATGTGTTATTAGGCCAACCATACTTGTAGAAGCATCATGTTGTGTTTGAGTCTAGGCCTCACACTATTATTATCACTTTGGGAAGTAAACTATATAGGATATTGGAGGTAGTTTCACCTATTGCCATTTCTTTTATCTTTGCTAAGCAATGTTGTAAGATCATCTCCTGGACCAGAATTTTTTTTTTTTTTTTTTTTTTTTTTTCTTTCCAATCTTCTCCCAAGGTAAGGGGAATATCGTGGCCACATCCATGGCCCATGGGAAGGGTTCCTCCATGGAACAAAAGTAGGTGAATAAGGTCATGGAAGAATACAAAGAAATCTTCTCATCCCCCATAGGGGTACCTTTTCACTGTAAAGTCATGCACTCAATCGATCTGACTCCTCGGGAACCTCTACCCAATGGGCAAATAAAATGTTGCTCTCTTCTATAAAACCAATAAATCAAGCGACAAATCTAAAAGTTGATTAAAAAAAGGGCACATCCGATCAAGTTCCCCATCTTGTGGGAGACAAATTGTACTCGCACATAAAAAGGATGGGACTTGGAGACACTACATTGATTATCATGCACTAAATATGATCACTATTAGGAAAAGGTATCTAATCCCAGAGATTGATGACCTTCTTGACCAACTCAAGGGGTCCAAGTACTTCAGTAAGATTTATTTGAAGTGTATAAATTCCTTGTAGATTCAAACTTCCTATGTAATATGCTAAAACAAAAGACTTGAATCTACTCTACTAATTAGTGGAAACAATTATTGATCAAGAAATCACGAAGCATACAAGAGAAAGAATTCAATCAACACATTACACAATGATTTCCTGGGGAAATACACAACTAAAAACCCCTGCTATCTGTATATTGCATTAGTCAGAAAACATGAGAAGATTACAATTCTTAGCTCAAGCCCAAGAAACCTATGCACTATCTCTATCTACCTCACTGCTTCCTAGACAAGCCTTGGCCAACACTTAACCAATTTTCCACTTGCCCAAGTCCCTATTTCCTTTTTTTGTTTCCTTGGGAATTAGCCCCTATTAATTAGGGAAATTACTCAATTGGAATTATGCAATCCATCATAGGACTTCCTTTGAATGCATGCGCCACTTGTACAATTTGGATGCTTATACTACTAATAATACACTACCCTTGAACTCTAGTCTAAACTAGGTAACTCTCAGATCACACATGCATGAGTTATTTATGACTGAATTATTAGTTAACTTGTTGAGCACATGAAGCAACACCCCATTGTTAGACCTCCTACTAGTTCCTCCAACAATTGGAACTAGTTTAACTGACTTTAACTTAGTTATACTGAATTAATTAATTACAACTCAAAATAAACTCAACCAGGGTTCCTATAAAGTAGGAGACACTCTACATGACTCAAGTTAGACACCCAACTCGAATTAACTGAACCAAATAAGTCAAATTAACTTATTTAATGTTGGGTTGTGTTATATTCTTTCCACATAATTAACAGGCGGTTTGAGGGGTACCCCTAACCCCACTTTATGGGGTCCCGGGGCAGCGCCCTGGAAAATTTTGGTTTTGGACCCTATGTTAGGTTGGGCGGACCCACCTATGGTTTTGTGCATGATTTTCGCACATGTTTTTTGGACGCGATGGTTTTTTGGTCCATGGTATTGGATCGATGGTTTTTTGGTCCCATGGTATTGGACGTGATGGTTTTTTCGTCCATGGTATGGATGCTTCGGCATGTATAAATTGTATTGTAACATTGAAAGGAACATAAGAAAAACCAAGCTGGTAGTCTCGGTTTTGAGATCCAGTGGGAAATCTCTGTGTATATGTGTTTTATGTGTTATGCTCTTGCATTTTTATTTTTCCTGTGATTTAGAATTTGTATGCAGGTAATTTCTATACGGGGTTAAAACCTACATTTAACTCGTACAAGTTGTCTTGTGATGTGGAATTAAAATTTTTCTCCTAATTTAATTCAAGGGAAAATTAAATAAGGGTTTTTCTTATTGAATTTTCAACATTCCATCTCAATAGGAAAGGGATTATTATCTACCATGATACAATACATTTGGAATGTACTGAATGCAACACCTCTGATTGTTTCTACTGCTACTGCAACATCTGCAACTAAGAATAATAAATAAATAAAATTAATCACTGAATCAATATGAAACTATCTACTGGGAGAAATGTACTACTGCTAACTCTGCTACTAAGCCTCCTACTCTGTTGCCAACTATGATCTGTACTCCTTAGTATCTAACTGAAAATTATCCTCCTGCTACTGAATACTTTGGCCCCCTGTAACAAGGTAATGATCCATGATTAAAAAAAAAAAAAAACCTCAATGGACCCTACCCGAATTTCTGCAACTCTTGTGACTATTGCTTCACATTGCCCCACCTCACACCTAGAGGTATGGCTACATGTGCTCCCTCTATCCACTTGGCTCAAAATTTCTCCCTACTAGAGGTCTATGCTTGAGTGGATGTTTCCACTTTGTCTCCTCTCTACTTCTCCAATTGTGGCTTCTCCACAACTTGTTGAGGCTACTTCTGAGGCTCCATTTTGAGAGGTAAATTAGGCTCTCTCTCAACCACCAAGTCTTTAACATTTTCCTTTCTCCTCATGGATTTTCATGCATCTTCAAACTCAAGTGCATACATGTTCTTGATTCGCACACCCATCTGCTTCACATGTCCCATGGTGATGTGTCTAAGGAAAACCTTCCCTTTACTAAATATCACATCGTAGCCACGATATTCCAATACCAGGATAGAAACATGATTATTCTTTAGTCTTGGAACAAACATCAAATCCTTGAGTCCGAGAGGGGAGCCAGACTCCCTCTAAAAAGTAATTATACCGATATCGATCACACTATACCTCCCATCGTATCCAAACTCAATGTTTTTCTTGAGGTGTTTCTCCTCCAAGTCACTGAAGAGATCTCTATTCCCGTCATGTGGAATGAGGCATCATTATCGAGATACCACATGCTTCCCATTAATGTGCTTTCCATGAATGATATGAGAGTAAAATCAATCTTGAATTGTGAAGCTAGAGCTTCACCTACTGTTGCTACTATAGTCTCCTTCTTGTTTTTCTTCTTCTATTTACATTTCATAGCATAGTGCCCGAATTCATGATAGTGAAAGCACTTGATGTTGGGAAAGTCTTTCTTATTTCCCTCCTCGCATTGGGACTTCTTTCCCTTGGATTTATATCCTTTGCTAACTAATGCAAGGTCATCGTCCACTTCTTTGGATGAGGTCCCATCTTGGCTGTCCTGCCTTATTTATTCCTTCACTAGATCAGACCATAACCCCTCCCAACTTGGTAGTTTTTCTCTACCATTAATGAAATATTGATAACTGTGTTAGCTCTTTGGAAGAATCAACAGAGCTAGAGCTACCAAATCTTCTTCTGGAATAGTAATACTAACCCCGCCAAGTTCATCACAACACTGTGTAAAATTGCTCAGGTACTATAAAATTGTGTTATTCTTTTGCATCTTGATGCTTTGAAGCTTGTCCTTTAGTGCCAACTTCCTGTGGTCACTGTTTCTCTCAAACAAGTCGGTCAACATTTTCCACATTTTTAATGGAGTTTCCTTCCCTTGGATATTTGAGAGAATATGATCTCAAACTCCCTCTAATATGATCCTCCTCGCTTTAGCTACATCCTTCTTTCACTAAATGAGATCATGGGAATAAGATGTTGGGGGTTTTACTACAGCTGTCTTGATGTAATCTAATAGTGCATGGTCATCTAATACTACCTCCATGTTTATCTTCCATGCCATAAAAGTTTTGGTTCCTTCCAGAGCATACTCAAGCTTAAGTCTGGTGGAAGTCATCTCTTCAGTCCTAGAGAAATTCGACAACATTGATCTTGAAATTCAATGCTCCTGCACAAAATTCGAATTCTTCTCTTCTATTGTGATTTTATCTCTGATACCATGTAGATTCAAACTGCTTATGTAATATGATAAAACAAAACACTTGAATCTACTCTACTAATCAATGGAAACAATTAATTGATCAATACATCATGAAGCATACAAGAGAAAGAACTCAATCAACACATTACACAATGATTTCCTGGGGAAAGCCACAACTAAAAATCCCTGCTATATTTATATTTCATTAGTCAAAAAATATGAGAATATTACAATGATTTTCTCAAGCCCGAGCAACCTTTGCACTATTTCTATCTGTCTCACTACGTCCTAGACAAGCCTTGGCCAATACTTAAACAATTCTCTTCTTGCCCAAGTCCTTATTTCCTTGCATTGTTTCCTTGGGATCTAATTGCTATTAATTGGGGAAATTCCTCAATTGGAATTTCACAATCTATCATGGGCCTTCCTTTGACTCCATGCACCACCTGTACAATTTGGATGATTATATAATTGGTATTACACTTCCCTTGAAATCCAATATCAACTGGGTAACTCTCATATCACACATGCATGAGTTATTTATGGCTAAATTAACAATTAACTAGTTGAACAGATGAAGGAGCACCCCACTGTTAAACCTCCTACTACAGTTGGAACTAGTTTAAGTGAATTTAACTCAGTTAAACTGAATTAATTAATTACAACTCAAAATAAACTCAACTAGGGCTCCTATAAAATAGGATACACTCTACATGACTCAAGCTAAATCCTCAACTCGAATTAACTAAACCAACTAAGCCAAGTAAACTTAGTTAACTCGTACAAGGTGTCTTGTGATGTGGAATTACATTTTTTCTCCTAATTTAATTCAAGGGAAAATTAAATCAAGATTTTTCTTGTTACATTTTCAACATGAAGTCTAGCTATCAAGAACCCACATATGTATGTAATAACACCTTCAAATCCAAAAAAACCTTTACTACTATAATTTTTTTTAAGCTTCTTATTGATTTAATATTTTTACACTTATACAATAGTTTTCTGATTTACTATTGTATAATTTTTTTTAAGCTTCTTATTGATTTAATATTTGTACACTTATACAATAGTTTTCTGATTTACTATTATATAATTTTTTTTAGCTTTTTATTGATTTAATATTTTTACACTTATATAATAGTTTTCTGATTTACTATTATATATATATATTTTTCAGCTTCTTATTGATCTAATATTTGTACACTTATACAATAGTTTTCTGATTTACTATTATATAATTTTTTTTAGCTTTTTATTGATTTAATATTTTTACACTTATATAATAGTTTTCTGATTTACTATTATATATATATATTTTTCAGCTTCTTATTGATCTAATATTTGTACACTTATACAATAGTTTTCTGATTTACTATTATTTCACATACCAAAATGTGCTTACAATTACCATATAGAGATTTTGGACGTTAGTTTACAATAGTTTTCTGATTTACTATTATTTCACATAGTTTTCTGATTTACTATTATTCACATAGTTTTCTGATTTACTATTATTTCACATACCTTTCTGATTTACTATTATTTCACATACCAAAATGTGCTTACAATTACCATATAGAGATTTTGGACTTTAGTTTGACTATTGTACACTTATACAATAGTTTTCTGATTTACTATTATTTCACATTACCAAAATGTGCTTACAATTACCATATAGAGATTTTGGACTTTAGTTTACAATAGTTTTGTTTTAGTTTTCTGATTTACTATTATTTCACATACTTACAATTACCATATAGTTTTAGTTTTCTTTCACATACTTACAATTACCATATAGTTTTAATTTTCTGATTTACTATTATTTCACATACTTACAATTACCATATAGAGATGCTTAGAGATTTTGGACTTTAGTTTGACTATTGTTAATACTTACAATTACCACATACATACAATTACCATATAGAGATGCTTAGAATTACCACATACATAAAATTTCACATACTTAGAATTACCACATACATACAATTACCATATAGAGATGCTTAGAGATTTTGGACTTTAGTTTGAGTATTTTAGTTTGAGTATTGTTTTTGAACTAGAGATTTTGGACTTGTTTACCATATAGAGATGCTTAGAGATTTTGGACTTGTTTACCATATAGAGATGCTTAGAGATTTTGGACTTTAGTTGACTTGTTTACCATTTAGTTGACTTTTTGACCATTTAGTTGACTTGTTTACCATATAGAGATGCTTAGAGATTTTGAACTTTATTTGACTTGTTTACCATATAGAGATGCTTAGAGATTTTGGACTTGTTTACCATATAGAGATGCTTAGAGATTTTGGACTTTAGTTGACTTGTTTACCATTTAGTTGACTTGTTGACCATTTAGTTGACTTGTTTACCATATAGAGATGCTTAGAGATTTTGGACTTTAGTTGACTTGTTTACTATTTAGTTGACTTGATTTTGGACTTTAGTTGACTTGTTTACCATTTAGTTGACTTGTTGACCATATAGAGATGCTTAGTTTTAGTTGACTTGTTTACTTGTTTACCATTTAGTTGACTTGATTTTGGACTTTAGTTGACTTGTTTACCATTTAGTTGACTTGTTCTGGACTTTAGCTGACTTGTTTACTACATAGAGAGACTTTAGTTGACTTGTTTATAGAGAGACTTTAGTTGACTTGTTTATAGAGAGACTTAGTTGACTTGTTTATAGAGAGACTTTAGTTGACTTGTTTACTATATAGAGATGGTTAGAAATTTTGACTTGTTTACTATATAAAGATGCTTAGAGATTTTGGACTTTAGTTTGAGTATTGTTTTTATGCTTAGAGATTTTGGACTATGGTTAGATTTTTGACTTGTTTACTATATAGAGATGCTTAGAGATTTTGGACTTTAGTTTGAGTATTGTCTTTATTCTTAGAGATTTTGGACTTGGACTTTATTATTCTTAAAGATTTTGGACTTTATTAATTGGACTTTATTCTTAGAGATTTTGGACTTTATTAGAGATTTTGGATTTTTTGGACTTTAGTTTGAGTATTATTTTTATGCTTAGAGATTGTTTTTATGCTTAGAGATTTTGGACTTTGGACTTGGACTTTATTATTCTTAGAGATTTTGGACTTTATTAATTGGACTTTATTCTTAGAGATTTTGGACTTTATTAGAGATTTTGGATTTTTTGGACTTTATTAATTGGACTTTATTCTTAGAGATTTTGGACTTTAGAGATTTTGGATTTTTTGGACTTTAGTTTGAGTATTGTTTTTATGTTGGATTTTTTGGACTTTAGTTTGAGTATTGTTTTTATGCTTAGAGATTTTGGACTTTATTTTGAGTATTGGAGATTTTGGATTTTTTGGACTTTAGTTTGAGTATTGTTTTTATGTTGGATTTTTTGGACTTTAGTTTGAGTATTGTTTATTTTTTGGACTTTAGTTGTTTTTATGCTTAGAGATTTTGGGCTTTATTTTGAGTATTGGAGATTTTGGATTTTTTGGACTTTAGTTTGAGTATTGTTTTTATGTTGGATTTTTTGGACTTTAGTTTGAGTATTGTTTTTATGTTGGATTTTTTGGACTTTAGTTGTTTTTATGCTTAGAGATTTTGGGCTTTATTTTGAGTATTGGAGATTTTGGATTTTTTGGACTTTAGTTTGAGTATTGTTTTTATGTTGGATTTTTTGGACTTTAGTTTGAGTATTGTTTATTTTTTGGACTTTAGAGATTTTGGGCTTTATTTTGAGTATTGGAGATTTTGGATTTTTTGGACTTTAGTTTGAGTATTGTTTTTATGTTGGATTTTTTGGACTTTAGTTTGAGTATTGTTTATTTTTTGGACTTTAGTTTGAGTATTGTTTATTTTTTGGACTTTAGTTTGAGTAATGTTTTTATGTTGGATTTTTTGGACTTTAGTTTGAGTATTTAGTTTGAGTATTGTTTTTTTGGACTTTAGTTGTTTTTATGCTTAGAGATTTTGGGCTTTATTTTGAGTATTGGAGATTTTGGATTTTTTGGACTTTAGTTTGAGTATTGTTTTTATGTTGGATTTTTTGGACTTTAGTTTGAGTATTGTTTATTTTTTGGACTTTAGAGATTTTGGGCTTTATTTTGAGTATTGGAGATTTTGGATTTTTTGGACTTTAGTTTGAGTATTGTTTTTATGTTGGATTTTTTGGACTTTAGTTTGAGTATTGTTTATTTTTTGGACTTTAGTTTGAGTATTGTTTTTATGTTGGATTTTTTGGACTTTAGTTTGAGTATTTAGTTTGAGTATTGTTTTTATGTTGGATTTTTTGGACTTTAATTTGAGTATTAATTTGAGTATTGTTTTTATGTTTGATTTTTTGGACTTTAGTTTTGTTGGATTTTTTGTTTGTTTTTATGTTGGATTTTTTGGACTTTAGTTTGAGTATTGTTTTTATGCTTAGAGATTTTGGACTTTATTTGACTTTATTTGAGTATTGTTTTTGAATTATATTTATTTTGAGTATTGGTTTTGAATTATATTTAGTACAATTGCATTTGTGACTTTATTTTGAGTATTGTTTTTGAATTATATTTATTTTGAGTATTGTTTTTGAATTATATTTAGTACAATTGCATTGTGAAGTCAAGGACATTGGTCTTACCACATATAAACAATCGATATTTACTCATAGCTTACCACTATATAAATATAGCTTATCAATGCAGGTTTCCCAACTTTTATATATATACCACATACACATTATATAAAACATGGACTATTTTATACGTTGTTCAATGTGGTATAATTCTTTTTTTTAACACAATAAATGTAACTATGGTTTATATTTTTGGAAGTTTCCATACTTGAGCGGAAAATTCCATCCTATTGCGGCGTACACATTTTATATTGAACGATGTTGATTAAAAGCAACTTGATCCACGATTCCCGTTAAGACTATGGTTTCAAGAAGGGTTTAATGACTTTTTGAGGATTTTGGTTGTGCCATTTCATTTCTCCCTTTTCCGTATTTTGAGGACTTGTCGCTCTGCAGCTAGGGTTTACCTTAGTATTTCATTGACATCCACAATTGGCAATAGAAGTGTTAGTAGGTGTAACCTGAACACCAGGTTTCGCTGGCTTCCTGCAACTAGCATTTGTAAATTTTATATGCTGCTACCTGTTGCAAAAGAAAGTTTTTCTCCATGGCATAATATCATCCCTTCAAAGGTAAATCTATAGCTACAATCTCGATAATTCTTCAGTCTTTTATGTTAATTCATCTCTATCCACATTATTTATCTGTGGCTATGTTATCTGTGTTTTAATTTATAAGTTGCAGGACCAGGGTTTGAGCTATTCATCACGTGGGTCATGGAAGAATATAGCTGGGTGCTTCTTCTACCAAATTAATAGTAATTCTATCGGTAGAACTCTCTCTTGTGATTCCTATAGTACTCTTTTCTTTGATAATTTGTACTTCGTCTATTGGTATATAATACCTTTGTATATTCCTTTTTAAAATTTGAGAACAAAGGTTGACCATGTCGAAACCCTAGAAGTTGTTTTTATAATTCTCAGCGAGGGTTTTAAACTATTTGCTATTCATTATATAATGACCTCTATAGTTGATTTCTGGGAATTCCTATAGTTACTTACAGGAATTCCAAGACCATACTTCAATTTTTTTTGTTTGTTTGTTGTTTTCATTTTCGAATTACGCCATAAGGGTATAAAATTTGTTATGTCGTAAGGGTTTTGAATTCGTTCTCATTTTTCTGGAATGGATTGCTACATATATAGTATTGTTGTTATAATTATCAGGGTTTAACATAGCCCATCGATACCAATTTTTTCAAGGTTTTCAGAGTTTTATATTTGACTATATTTTCTCTGGACTAGCTTTCTCTTGTATATTTTTTATTTTATTTTTTTGTGCAGAAGGATACGACGAGAATGCCTGGAAAAACCTACAGAAGATAAATTTTATACCAAATTTCCCATCGTTATGGTGATATTACTATTTTATCAATTTAGAAATTTTCTAACTGCATAATGAATTTCTATCTATTTGTCCCTAAGTATCAATCATGGTCTGGTCCGACTATCCTTCATTTATAGTAGCATTTATGCTAGAAATGTGTTCATCTCATTATATTGGTCTAATAAAATTTTCACATCTTACAGGTCGACAAATATTCATAACTATTCTGGTTATTATACACGAATAATATTCTTTTGTTTCAGAAATCTGTGAGCAAAACTGCAATTTCATGTTTCCATTTCATTGGCTTGAAATAATTATATTAGTTTTTTTCTCCGAATTTGGATTTCTTTCTTTTTACCACTCCATAGGAATGAAAACCATGAATATATTATGGATCCAAGCCTATAGTTTCTTTATTTGAATTAAGTTAACTAAAGTCATACGGATTTAAATTATAAACCGAATTAAATTATAAATCCTACTCTTAGGGCCATATCTATGGCAAGGGCTAACCAGCCTGCCATAGGGCATTAAATGCCCTGGTACATGCATGCCCTATAACAAAATAACACACAGCTTTTATTTTTAATTTGTGTAGCCACCAAGGTTGTATGTTATTTTGTTATGGGGCATGCATGTACCAGGGCATTTAATGCCCTATGGCAGACTGGTTAACCCTTGCCTCATATCTATATCTATATATATATATATAATTTTATTCACTTTATATTTGAATGAAATATTCTGTATGTTAATTTCATTTATTACAAGCATGTAATTACTGATCACTCAGCTATTGGATATATCCTCTATCTTCATTCAATTTTATTTCTACAAAATTATCATGACTGTATGTTCTTTCTGGTACTTATTTGTTCTCCTCTTAATACATATTATAGTAGGTTCCTTCCTTAATAATTTCTTATATTCCTTTACTATAATTTTAAACAATGTCTCTACATTGATTATTATCTATTTCATTTAGAAAATAGATATTTTATATCATTTTTTTTAATGGAATTATTTCCAGACATTAAAAGATGGCAGTCTTTCCTTCAAGGTCTCAAAATACTTTCCGTTTTCGAACTCATCTCCATCTTCTTCAATCAATACAAGCGTTCACATTGTTTTCTAAAATATACATCTACTTCTGGACTAATTTATAAAGAACTCATCATGGAATGTTTTCTCGGTTTTATCTCTTGGGTTCTTTACTTGTAATAAATAAATATTACATTCCTATATTTTAGAGAAGAAGAATTTAGAGCCCCGCCTGCTTAGTGTAAAATCTAAATTTTTTTCAATAAAAAATATTTCTTTCTAATGTCTAATACACAAGGACTGATCCTTCTATCTCCAATGCAATACATTGTCAATATTTTCAAGTTTTGCTACCATATTTCTCTTTCACTTCATATTCAAAATAAAATTACTTCAAAATAAACATTACAAGTTTTGCTACCATATTTCTCTTTCACTTCATATTCAAAATAAAATTACTTCAAAATAAAGGAAGTAGGTAAACACCATACTCTGTAACTGCTTGTATCAGTACATTGTTCCAACTTCAATATGTGCATTTAAAAATAAATAGCATGTCTCTATTTCCCGGGTTCACTTTTGCTATTTATATTCACATGTATAATTAAAGCACAAAACAAAAAATTAGAATTAAATCTAGCCACATAGAGATATACTTCTCTGCATGTTACTGTTTACTTGTCCATTATTTATTAAATAATTGTACCCAACAAATTTTTTGTTGTTCAATCTCGTTTCCACATATTATATAGAAATAATACACTTTCATTTCTCTAACAAATGATTAAAAAATATTTAACAGATTACTATGATTGAAATAGTATACTGTTTACTTGTCCATTACTTATATTGTTGTTAATTCTCGTTTCCACATATTATATAGAAATAATACACTTTCATTTCTCTAACAAATGATTAAAACATATTTAACAGATTACTATAATTGAAATAGTATATTGTTTACTTGTCCTCAATTATATTGTTTACTTGTCCATTATTTATTAAATAATTGTACCCAACAATTTTTTTTGTTCATTCTCGTTTCCACATATTATAATAGAAATAATACACTTTCATTTCTCCAACAAATGCGTAAAAAATATTTAACGGATTACTATAATTGAAATAGTATCTTCAATGCACACAATAAACTATGAAGTGAAAGAGAAATTGGAACACATTTTTATTCTTAACATAACATGAGAAATAGAGTTAGAAAAAACAGATTTATAATAATTATCAGAAACATATTGCTAATTATTTGGCTCCCCCAGACTTGACACAACAATTAATACTTGTTTTCTTCAGCAAACCACGTCTGCAATTTCTTTTTGTCTATTCTCCTTACTTCTATTTAGTTTCTCCAATTTTTCTTTAGAAAAAAATGAAACAAAAGAAAGAGAATTCTCAAATAATATCCATCTACCACTCTTTGGGTGGTTACTAAATGCCTCCACCTCACCAATAGGTGGAACGTAGTTAACTTCTCATTAATGAGCTCTCGTTTTCCACTTTGAAAGATAACTCCCTATCTTCTAGGAAACTTATATTTGACCAATATTATAATTTAGAAATAAATCTAATCACCCAGATTAGATGCCTAGGAATTGTTGATGGATAATACTATTTCTTTTAAAATAAAATTGCAGCCTTCTTTCCTCTTTCAACCATCTATACTTCGCCATTAATTTTTTTTTTATTTACAAAGTAAAAACATAATTACAACTTTACACATAATTATTATCAGCTAAGTTGTTGATAATTAAATGTATATCAATGTAGCATACTAAACTTAAAGCAAACCTATGAAAATTTAATTACAACAAAGTCATTAAGCTAAGGGATATCACATCCTCCCTTGCTTAAATTTGACACCATCATGGTGTTCCAAACTATTCTTTCTTCTTGGAAACTATTTCAAAATTTTAAAACATAGAAGGATAAGCTTCTTGAAAGAATCCTCTAACTCCTAGGTTTCTCTTATGGAGTGAAATGTTTCCCTTGACCCTTTAATTGCACCACATCTCTATTCCAGAGTGTAACCACACTTCGGTCAAGAATGCGTAGTGGTTTTGCTAGGAACTCTGCCTCTAGTTCTACTTGTACATCATGCCAATCAATTACATGAGATGGATCATGTACATACTTTTTCAATAATGAAACATGAAATGCATTATGAATTTTAATGTTGACTGGTAGGGCTAGTTGATAAGAAACATGTCCAACTCTGCCTAACACCTCAAAGGGTCCACAATATCTAGGAGATAACTTAGCACCACTACCAAGTTTGAGTGTACTCTTCTTAAGTTTAACCTTTAAGTATGCATGGTCTCCCACACTAAATTATTTCTGAGTTATTTTCAGGTTTGCGTAGCTTTTTTGACAATCTTGGGTTGTTTTTAAGTTCTACTTGACTTTCTTAACTATTTCTTCCATTTATTTTAACATGTCTAGTCCTAATATCAATTTTCCTCGCGATGGTCCCAACTTAATGGTACCTTGCATCTCCTTCCATACATGACTTCAAAAAGACTCATTTTTAAGGAGGTTTGATAATCATTATTATAGGAAAAAATCTACTAAATGCAAATAGTCCTCCCATTTAGTTTAATTTTCTTTTACATACATTCTTAGCACATACTTTAATATTTGATTGGTCCTTTCTATTTGACCATCAATTTAAGGATGATAATATGTACTAAAAATTAACTTGGTTCTCATGTTTTCAAATAATCCCTTCCAAAATTTGGAGGTAAACTTTGCATCTCTATCTGAAATTACAACCTTAAGCACCCCATGAAGCCTGGAAAATCCCCTCATAAATATTCATGCAATGTTTATAGCCTTAAAAGTTGATTTGACTAGAATGAAGTGTGTTTCTTTACTGAGTTTGTCAACTACAACCATAATGACATCATGTTGTTTTCTACTTCTTGGTAGCTCAATAATAAAATCCATTGAAATGGTTTCCCATTTCCACTCTGGAATGGGTAATGGTTGTAGCAATCTAATAAGGTGTTGGTGAGATGCCTTGACTTCCTAACATTATAGACATCTTGCTACATATTCAATTATCTCATTTTTCATATTTGGCCAATAAAAATCCTTTCTTAACATAGTGATCAACTTTTTAGAACCAAGATGACCAGTTGTTGGCCTCTTATGTAGCTCATTTAAGATAAATTTTTTCAAATTTATGTCATTTAGTATGTAAATTTTATCTCTAAACAACTATAAATCTTGACTGTTAACTGAAAATTCAACTTCCTTTTCTTCCAATTCATTTGTTTTTGCACCTTTTCCTTCATTTTTTAGATATTCTAAATCATATTTTCTAGTTGTTTTGACTCTTTCTATCAAATCTATTGATCAACTGATTGTTGTTGTATTGCAAATTTGATTAAGTTTTCAACTTAATGCATCAACTATTTTGTTTTCCTTCCCTTTTATGTGTGTGATCTCAAAATCATGCTCACTAATAAATGTTAACCATCTTTCTTATCTAGCATTTATATTAGGTTGATCGAATAGATAATTAAGACTCACGTTATTTGTTCTTAGCTAGAATTTTCTTCCTATTAGGTAATGTCTCCACATTTTAAATGTATGAATTATTGCTACTAATTCCATATCATGAGTAGCATACTTTTTCTCATGTTCTTTTAGTTTTCTAGATTCATAGAAGATAACATGACCATCCTACATTAAAGATCTTCCTAGGCCTTCTTTACTTGCATTTGTACAAACCACAAATTCATTATTTGGATCAACTAGTTTTAGAATTGGAGTTGTAGTAAAAATTTGTTTTAATTTATCAAAAATAGATTGAGACTTTTGAGTACATTCAAATCTAATTCCATTCTTTTGTATATTAGTGATAAGATAAGAAAGTTGAGAGAATCCCTTTATGAATCTCCTATGACAGCCTATGATGCCCATACAGGATTTGGCTTCTTCCACATTATTGGGTGTTGGTCACTTCACAATTGCTTTTATCTTCTCAGGATCTACAATAATTCCTTATTCTAATATTACATGTCCTAGATAATGAATTTTCTACTGGTAAAATGAGCATTTGATATATTTAGCATATAGTTCATTGTCTCTTGGAGTTTATAGGACTATCTTCAAATGTTGGTCATATTCTTCCTTACTATTTGAATATATCATAATATCATCTATAAAGACAATCACAAAATTGTCTAGGAATGGCCCTAGTACACTATTCATGAGACACATAAATGTAGAAGGTGCATTAGTCAATCCAAACGATAGTACTTCAAATTTGTAATGCCCAGAGCATGTACTGGAAGTTGTGTTGTGTATGTCTTCATCCTTGGATTTGATGATATCCTAACCTTAGATAAATTTTAGAGAATATGGAAGCCCCTCTAACTTGATCAAATAAATCATATATTCTTAGAAAGGGGTATTTATTCTTGATAGTCATCTTATTTCATTGTTTATAATCTATACACAGCCTCAATGTTCCATCTTTCTTTTTCACAAATAACACAGGTGTTCCCCAAGGAGATACACTTGTATTATGTACTTTTTGTCTAATAATTCTTGCAGTTGAATCTTCAACTCCATAAGTCCAATATTACTCAGTCTATATGGGGCCTTTGAAAATGGAAGAACACTAGGTATAAGTTCAATGATAAATTCAATGTCCCTCCTTGGAGGAAGTCTTGATATTTCTTCTTGAAATGCATCCTTAAACTGTTCTAGTACGCGATATTCCTTTCCTCTAATACTGGCTATTGTTTATTCAAATAGATATTATTCTTGGACAATGACCAATTGGCAACCTCTCCTAGCATATTTGTTCATTTGTATAACAAAAATTTGTCTGATTGAAATTTTCCTTCGAATTCCTTGAACCATGCAATCTTTTCCTTCATCATCAACACAAGTAAAGGAATTCTCTAATCAATTTAATATTACTCTACGTGCTTTTAACTAATTCATTCATGTAAGGATATGATAATATCCTAATGGTAAAATATTAACATTGAGGACAATTTGCATTCCATTAATATCTAAGAATGCAAGTCTTATGAATTTCAGTTACTTTTCTTTTAGTTCCTGTGGCCAACTCTACTAACTAGGGATTATGTTGTTTTTTCTTTCTAAGTTTACATTTATAAACTACAACATGAGAAACATAACTCAAGGTATATCTTGGATCTATAAGTACATATACATTTTTGTCAAAGATATTACCTTGGACTTCAACCATATTTGATTGATGATCTGCTTTCCTCCCATCTAATTTAGTGCTGATTTTGGGTATATTGTAGGCTATATCATTTACTATTGATGCTTCTTGAATTTGATTTAACATTGTCTTCTTTTTTAATGGATTCTGTGGACAAACTCTCCATGGGTGATTTTCACCACAACCCCATTATTTTATAGGTTGTTTTACAACCTCACTGAAATTCCTACTTCCTATAACAAATCCTCCCTTCTGCCCAATATTTTTCTATTGATTGAAATTTATTTTGTAGTTTCCTACTTGTACACTTTAGTTAACGTGGGCTTTTTAAACCCCTTTATTTTGTTGTTAAAATTTTCAGGTTTCTTTGACATCCACCCTTTATAACTTTCCCCTCTTTTCTTGCTCTGGTTAAAACACAATTTTTATTTTGTAATAGTTTCATATATTTTTTGGGCTGATAAAATTCAATTCTTTCTTTATAAGAGAAAGGTAGACAATTGATAAATCTTTGGATTTTTTCTTTCTCCTCTTTCAAGTATGGAACATATCTCAATAGAATCATGAATTTGTTAACGAACTCATTCATGGTAATTTGTCCCAATTTCAGCCCATGGAACACCCTAGCTTTCTCATCAAAATATCTATCAGTTAAATACTTTTTCTTGAATTATTTTATTCAATTCTTCTAATTCCTTTAACTTCTTTGTTTTCTTCCTTGGGTAGGTCTTCCTTACCAGTCAATTAGTAGGTGGTCAGTCTTTCCTTCAAATTACTTGGATGATTTTACACTTCAAAGTATTTGGATATATCAAGGATCCATGCCTCTTCTTCTTCTTCAAATTCACGATCAAAATTGGGAGTGTTGACAGTGTTGGAAATCCATCAACCAAGGGGGTGTCCTTAATGTGAACTCACAATTAGACCTCACATCATTTGGAATAGGAGCCTCAACTGAAAATATGGCTGATTTCCATTGTCCTCAAGGATTTTCCTTGGCCACAATTATTAACATAAGAGGTTAATATACAAACATTCTTTGAAACACACAAGTAAGTTAACACTGTGAGAAATACAATTGCGATGTATATAAAGTACTTTTGCAACAAGGAGAAAGAGAGTGAGCCTCTAGAAGAAAAATAATAGTACAATTCTAAAAGAGACACACAAGAGCATAAGAGGATGATAAGTTAGCCTATGAAATATTTCACAAGACAACCACGATCATAAAAACAAATGCAACACACCTTCAACAAGATGAGTACCAAAGCCATCGAAATAGTTCAATTTCCTTAGTATATATGAACGAAACACATACTACAAACATCCAAATAATAGTCCTATGATTTTCATGATACATGCATTAAAATGTGTTGGTTCATCGAGCCCCATATATTAAGTTGAAGTGCCATGATATACAAGTACAATTCTTCCATACTACCCAACAGTGGAACATTAAGTCACTACTTGCTTCTGCAAAGAAAGATCTTCTCTCCTATGCCAAGCTAGAGAAGCCAAGGTGAAAGTTCAAGTCCCAAAAATCCCTTTTTATTGAGTTATTAGGATCTATTTATAACAAATTCAATGACTCTTCTCCTCCCTCATGACTCTTGAGCTTCTACAATGATTTTTCAAATTCTTACATGACTTTTGAGCTTCTATATGACTTTAGAAATCAATAGTGACTCTTCGTATTCCATGTAGGACCCTTGGTTTTCCACATACTTTACATTTTCTCATTTCATAGAATCGCATAATTACATTTCAAAAATTATGTGGCAAAACACTTTGACACATGTGACGCTTGAGATGACTTTTGATAATGATGACATGGAACTTCATGATGATGTATCATTTCCAAGTTGTTCCTTTTGTTGCTTTATTTGCATCTTCATGATGGATCTTTCATGTTATTTATATTCATCCTCCAAGAGGTTGATTGATATGGAGTCTTCATGCACTCCTAATATTTAATCTTCTGTTGGAAGTTATTGTCTCCTCATCTTCTCTTAGATGATCAACTTGTCTTCCAGCTCCAAAGTTTTCTTCTAGCAGGGTCTCCTTCTTCTTCCCATCATCATCATCCTGTCATGACAAGATATAATACATGCAACTAGAAATCACTCATGACAATATGACATAAGTCCAAAAAAATCTTAATCTAACATGCGTCATGAAATCACTGGTTGAGGCTAGAACTAGGTACTCGACTAGGAGGAAAGATCAGGGATTTATCAATTTTTAAGGTAGGGAGGCAATACTTGAGCACTATGACTACGCAATGCACAACAAGAGAATACTTGGGAGGTAATATTGCACAGTTTCTAAAGGAAGGGAGGCAATCCTTGAGCACTATGGCTGCACAATGTGTAGTATTTGGAGGTGGAAAATGTGAATTGCGCAGTTCCAAGAGGAAAGGGGGGAGATTTATCCTTGATACTACACAATTCACAATTCAATGAGGCTAAGTTGGGTCAAGTTGATATGGCGAAGGCCTTTTCAGGATTTGGCTAAGTGCGGGATCAAGAAGGTAGAAATGAGACCAGGATGTACTTATGAAGGATCACACACACTCAGAGCAATTGATGACACAACATTGAACACTCAGTACACAAAAACAACATGATCTTGTCAATGCAACAACAATACAACAACTTCCTCCAAGTGCGATACTCAAAATACACTTTGTGATGACAGTGACGACACTTGTACGAAGATGCTCAAGTATTGGTGAATATATATGATGTATTTGCTTATGATGAATGGGACACAATAGTGTAGGAGAATGCGTTAGAATTTCCCTTTAAGAATGTATTATTGACTCCCTTATACTACGTGTGACACTTACGATACACTTTGTGGCGACAGTGATGACACTAGTATGACAATGAATAAAATTTTGGGGATGGGTCTAGTACATGTCTACATGGTAAATAGGACCCATTGGTACCAAAATTTTCTATTGAAATTAACCGCAACTCTACTTATGCGATATGTGACAATTCCCACGCCAAAAGACAAGATTTGCGACAATAAGAGAAAAGTGCAAATGACACTTGCAAAATGAAAACGAAATTGAAAGAAATACATGTTGGAGTGAAAATAATGTGAAAATGACACTTATTAAAGTGAAGGAAATAAAAAGTGATAGTCGTAAACATGAAAGCGACACTTGCGAAAGTGAAGGTGTGTAAACATGACAGTTGGAAAAACTCACCGAAATAGATGTGCAATCACAACCAAAAGTGAGAGACTGCCAATTGAAAGTTTGCACTGATTATTGAAATAGGTTGAACATTGCAAAGGAACTATCTTGATGGATTGTGCTATGCATGTTCAAGCTTGCATAAATAAATGCGCTCATGACGTTATAGAATGGACATGTGTGAGAAAGTTACTTTGATACTTAGAAACCAAGAAGAAGACTTAAATGCTTAGCGTAACATTAATCAATCATGAAGCGACTATGGAATGACAGATCATTGGATCCTTAGTAGACTCCAAAATTCACGTGTAGGAAAATTTTTGGAGGGTGTTCATCACAATGTCAATAGGGAGGTCTAATTTTCTTAAACTCTCCCTATAACTGAGAGGATCATCTCATTTTTCTAGGTAAGGAAGTGCTGCTACTTGATTTTTTGTATGTCTTGATATCTAGATTCATTGGTTTGTCTGTCACTAGAAGCTATTGAATTTCTTCTACTTGTGGTACTAACATATTTACTTATAGGACTTTTCTTATGAGTCAATTTATTTACTTTCTCATCCTCTAACTTCTTTAACATGTATCCATTGATATCTTCTTTATCTTCTCTAGATTTGACTAATCTTTCTTGATTATATTTAATATTATCTAGATCTATTTTCAAACTTCTTATCACTTGCAACAGATCAAAATATTGTTTATCTGCATTACTAGCTCTGCCTCCAACCATTCCCAATTCAGTATCATGTTTTGCATCACCCCTTGGGTATCTCACCATTTTTTTTTATTAAACTCTTCAAATATTCTTTATCCCCTTTTCTCTTGTTCAGAATATGTTCATAACATACGTAATGTTTTCAGTTATAGGACCTAGAAGAGGCCTAATGCTGCAACTACAACTCTGATACCACTTGTAAAGACCCTTTCTCTACAACAATTTTTTTTTTTTTTTTTTTAGCTCATTCAAAACTCTAATATTGAAGATTCTTACTGATTTAATATTTTCACTTATACATTAGTTCTGTGATTTACTATTATTTCATGTACCAAAATGTAGAAATCCTTGTAGATTCAAACTGCTAATTGTAATATGCTAAAACAATAGACTTGAATATACCCTAGTCATCAACGGAAACAATAAAATGATCGCAAATCATGAAGCATACAAGAGAAAGAATTTAATCAATGCATTACAAAATGATTTCCCAGGGAAAACCACAACGAAAAAACCCTACTATTTGTATATTGCATTAGTAAAAAAAATGAGAAGATTACAATGTTTTGCTAAAGCTTGAGCAACCTGAGCACTATCTCTATCTATCTCACTGCTTCCTAGACAAGCTCAAGCCAATACTTAGCCAAATTCCTAGACTTCCAAACTCCTACTTTCTTGCCCTCACAATTGCCATGCATAAATTTGTGCTTCCTATTGCTTGGCCTCACCAACTTGTGCTAACCAAAACAATGATTAAACTTGTGCCTTCATTCCTCCTTTTAAAAAGAAAATTTGAATGGATAAAATTAGTGATTTTTCTAATTAAGTAATGATTTATTTTATGCCTTCTTCTAATTGCATGAAACATCTGTTTAATTTAAATGATTTTACAAATGATAGTACATTGTCCCTAAACTCCAATCTCATCTGGATCTTTCTATGATCTGACATGTATGAGTTAATTATGAGTGAATATTTAGTTTACTAGTTGAGAAGTGTTGGTTACACCCCACTACTAGATCTCCCAATAATTTTTCCATTAGTTGGAACTAGTTTAGTTGACTTTAACTCAGTTAAACTAAATTAAATAATTACAACTCAAAATAACTCAAACCAGGGCCCTAAAATTTAGGAACCATTATACATGAATCTAGATAGACTACCAACTCGAATTAACTTAGCTAACTAAGTCAAATTAACTTAGTTAACTAGTACAAGTTTATATGAGAATTAGAATTAAAATTTAAACCCTAACTTAATTCAAGGAAAAAATTAAATTAAGATTTTCCTTGATGTTATTTTTAACATTTCTTGTTGCTATTTTCGATGCTTCCTCTCAACAAGAGAGGATTCAAATCTATCCTGATTCGATAACTTTGGAATGTAATGCGTGCAACTCTTTTCACCATTGATGTTGCTACTACAACATATGCAACCCCAAAAAAAAGCATCAAAACAAAATAAATTGAATCAACTATGTCTCCAACATTATACTGAGAAAATTGTGTTGCTACTAACTTTGTTATTAAGACTTCTGCTTTTCTATCAAAACTACTTTGCACTCCTTAGTATCTTACTGACATTGATCCTCTTGTTATATGATACTGTGGGCCTGCATAGCAAGGTAATGATCCATGAGACAAAAAACACCTCAATGGATGCTACCCAATTTTTGGAACTCTTGGGACTATTTCTTCACATCGCCCCACCTCTCACATGGAGGTATGGCTGCATGTGCTCCCTTTGCCCACTTGGCTCAAAATTCTCCCTTATTAGATATCTCTGCTTTAGTGGATGTCTCCACTTGAGCTCCTCTCTGCTTCTCCAATTGTGGCTACTCCACAACTTGTTGAGGCAGCTTTTGAGGTTGCACTTGAGGCTACACGTTGAGAGGTAATTCATGCCCCCTCTCAACCACAAAGTCTCTAGCCTTTGCCTTTCTCCTTAAGTATTTGCATGCATGATCTAAATATGATCTACTCATATTGCTGCTGATACCACTCTACTGCTTCTTCCACACTCCTGTTACAATTGCTGCAATAATGAGCTTGATCTCCCCAGATCCTGAAGTACTAGCTTCCATAGGGCTTCTCCCTATGAAACTATACCCCCTCTGAGTCTGAATCTCACTGTGGTAAATATATCTACCCCTCAATTTGCTAATATCAATGATCACAACTCCATTTTGTGTGACTAAACATTGGCTCATTGATCTACCCACTAGCAGCCTTCTATCTCAATTAAGAATTCTACACATAGGATATTTTGGATTTTCCCTGAACTAGAGCTCCATTGATCTACAAGGAAAACTTCAAATTCTTCTCATCTAATGTGATTTCAGCTCTGATACCATGTAGAAATTTCTACAAATCTAGCTCTGTTCTTGTCACTATGCAAGGCTAATCAACTTTCACATCTTATAGGTTGACATATCTTCACTAATATATATATATATATTTATATATATATAATATATATATATATATATTATATATATATATATATATATATATATATATATATATTATATTATTATATATATTATTTTAGAAAGATATGAGAAAAATGAAAATTCATTTTTTCATTTCTTTGGCTCGAAAGCCTTATATTAGGGTTTCCTCCTAATTAAGATTTTCTTTCTTTTTACCACTCCATAGGAATGAAAAACATGAATATTATTATGGCTCAATGCCTGTATTGTATTTATTTGAATATTTAACTCTTTCCATACTGATTTAAATTATAAACCCTACTCTTAAGGTTATATATACATATATTTATAATTTTATTCAGTTTATATTCAAATACGATGTTTTTGTGTGTCAATTTTATTTTGTACAACCATGTATTTACTGATCACTCAACTATGGATATATCCTCTATATTCATTCAATTTTATTTATACAAAATTATCATGAGTGTGTGTTCTTTCTGGTACTTATTGTCTCTCCTCTTAATCCATATTATAGTAGGTTCCTCTCTTAATAATTTCTTGTATTCCTTTAGTATAATTTTAATCAATGTCTCTACATTGATTATTATCTATTTCATTTGGAAAATAAATATTTTGTATCATTTTTTTAATGGGAAAGATTTCCAGATGTTAAAAGATTACAATCTTTCCTTCAATGTCTTCAATTACTTTGAGTTTTCGAACTCATATATCTTTTTCAATCTATACAAGAGTTCACATTGTTTTCTAAAATATACATCTAATTCTTGACTAATTTATAAATAAATCATTACAAGTATTTTCTCAATTTTATCTCATGGTTTCTTTAAATGAAATAGAGAAATATTATATTCCTAGATTTAAGAGAAGAATTTATAGGCCCTCATTCCTATTGTAAAATCTAAATCTTTTTCAATAAAAATTATTTCTTCTTTCTAATGTTTGATGCACAAGGATTGTGTTTAAAATAGCAACAAGAAATGCTAAATATAGAAGTGCTAAATTTAGTACTTCTATAAATAGCATTTCAGGATACCTTCCTATTTTAGTTAGTCCCTGAACTAAAATAGAGAAGTAAAATTTGAATTTGATCTTAGCAACTGTTTGTAAAATAATTAATTAATTCACCATGAGTTAATTAGTTGTAGAAAATCAAACATGAAGTCTATCTAGGGACATGCAACAATTTCTCCATTAATTGAGGAATTTAGCCATTAGTTAAAGAGATAAGGATGAGTTGTAATATTGAGTTGTAATTAGTTGGCTCAATTAACTGAGTCAATTTCAGTTAGATTAATTCAAACTATTTGTTGAATTAAGTGTGAGTTCAGTTAGTTAATGCATGCATGCATGTAACTGCTGCACTTCAGATAACTGAATATTCTCTCATAAATAACTCATGCATGTCAGCTCAGACAGAGACTCGGTTGAGATAAGATGGAGGGACAATGTACTATCAGTTGTAGGAATATTCCATTGTGAATATCTCTTGCATGCAGAAGGAATTATTTCCTTGAGGATTACGCAATTACTTCTTTAGTTTAGTGAGTGTGATGAGGCCAATTCACACATGTGACATCATTGGACCCCAAGAAAAACTGTGCAAGGAAATAGGAGGCTTGGAGGGCTGAGGGAAGGCATATCTAGTATCTACTCAGTCTATGAGTTGTATTGTTTTGATTGCAGAGAGAGCAAGATAGCTTGAGAGCTGATTCTTTTTGTAACTTGAACATATTTCCACTTGTATGATAATAGAGAGATTAGGGTTTTGGGCTAAGGCTTTCCCTAGGTTATTTCTTCTGTGTTATGTGTGATTGATTTCTCATTCTCAGTTATATGTGTTCTCATTGATCTTGCTCATGTTCGATTAAGATTTTGTAAAGTTTATTATAGAAGTAGATTAAGTATTTTGCTTTAGTACATTGCATAATTAGGTGATCTACAGTGGGAAATTATACATGGTATGAGAGCAAAGGTGATCAAAGGAGAGAACAGTATAGAAGAAGGGAGAAGGGAGAAGTTTGTGGTTCCTGAATATAGAAATTGAGTTCTTATCACATCTCAATTTCACCAATGGCATTCAACGGTTTAAGACTCGAATATGCTCTTGATGGCAGTTCGAATTATATATCCTGGAAGGATCGCATGGAAGCAATATTAGAGGATAACAGTCTAAAGGAATTCATTCGATAAAGAAGTCCCCAAGCTGACTGATGCTACTGAATTGGTGGAATGGAAGAAATGTGTGGCTAGAGTAATGAGAATCCTTCTAGAGGGAGTTCGAGACCACATAGTCTCGAGTCTCCATGGGAAGGAGACACAATTTCCAATGTGGAAAACATTGAAATATTTATATCAGAACAACAATGATCAGAGGAAGCTAGCACTAAAAGACAAGCTTCGGAAAATCAAGTGTGAAAAGGGTGACACGATCTATACATATCTGAACAAGCTCATCACCTGTAAGGATGAGTTTGGAAATGTAGGGATCATGACCACTAATGATGACATGGTGAGTCTTGAACTCCTCGTTCTTCCTAAGAGCTGGCATAACTACCAAGACTCGGTTAATGGAAGAGAAAAACTACCAGATTGGGAACAACTTTGGTTGGATCTGATGCAAGAGGAGATAAGAAGAAGCACCAGAGATGGATCCTCATCAAAGCAAGATGATGAGAAAAATCTAGCCTTAGCGAGTAAGCTAAGGAAAGGGAAAGGGAAAGTGTCCCATCCCAAATCTAGTTCTTCCCATGGTGGCAAGAAGTTTGACAAATCGAAAATGCGATGCTTTCATTGTCATGAAGTGGGCCATTTTGCTACAAATTTTCCACAGAAGAAATCCAAGAAGGGATTCTCGAAGGGATCTGATGGTGAGGCACTGGCCTCACAGTTTAAGCTGGATTTATCTCTTATCATATGCATGGTTTCATCCATGGTGGGATGTGTGTGGTACCTGGACAATGGAGCTTCATTCCACATGTCAGGTGACAAGAATATTTTCAGTACCTTGGAGGAGAAGGATCTCTAGATGTGGATCAAGATGGGCGATGATGGAAAGTACTGTGTTTCAGAGGGATCATGGAGCTCCCCTCACCCTCACTGATGTAAAGTATGTACCAGGTCTGAAGAAGAATCTTGTGTCTATCGCTATGCTAGAAGATAAAGGCTATGATGTAGTCTTTAGTAAAGGAAAGGTATTCCTGAGGCATATTGGTACTAGACAGACAAAGAGAATTGGGATTCGAGTAAAGAATATCTACAAGATGGAGGTAGATGACTGTGCTGCATTGAGTTCCAAAGCCGAGACGATGCAGAGCCAAGATGTTGGCAAGCTATGGCATAGAAGACTAGGCCACTTGCACCATGGAGCCCTGAAGATCATGCAGCAGATTTCTACTGGGCTACCCAAGGGAAAACTGAAGCAGACGAATACATGCATAGGTTGTACCGTGGGTAAGTATGTGAAATATTCCTTTCTGGATCGAGACAGTAAAGCTGGAGCAATCCTGGAGCAAGTTCACTCAGATGTTTTTGGACCATTCTCTACAGTATCCACCACTAAACCAAGGTACTATGTTATTTTTATTGATGATTTTTCTCGTAGATGCTAGATCTACTTTATACAAAAGAAGGATCAAACCTTCTTGAGGTTTTGTGAGTTTAAAGCCTTGGCAGAGAAAGAATCCGGAAAGAAAATAAATGCCTTCCGTAGCGACAATGGTGGAGAGTATGTCTCCTAACAATTTAAAGACTTCTACGCTACAGAAGGAATTAAATGGGAATTGAAAACACCCCATAACCCACAACAGAATGGGGTGGACGAAAGGAAGAACAGATCAATTGTGGGAGTAGCTCGAGCGATGTTGCATGACCAAAGCCTATCACTACATTTGTGGGCTGAGGCATGCAATGCAATAGTATACTTGCAGAACAAAAGCCGCATTATATACTGGGAATGAAGACACCTATGGAGGCATTTTCCAGGAAGTGACCAAATGTGAGTCACTTCTGAATCTTTGGATCATCAGTTTACTGTCATGTGACCAAAGATGCCTGGAAGAAGCTGGATCCAACAACTAAGTAGGGAATACTTGTGGGGTACACAAATACACCCCACAACTATTGCGTGTACCTGCCTACCAGTCAGAGGATAGTGGTATGCAGGGATCTGAAGTTCAAAAAGCAGAAAGCCATGCGATTATCACTTAAGAGGGAGCTCAAGTTGCATGTAGAGGAGGAACTTTTAGTTCCTAAGGGGGAGGAGCCTCATATTAATGCAGAGTAGCCACATGCAGAGGATCCAGGAGTGGAGACATCCACTCAAGCTAAAACTTCTAGAGATGGGCAGAAACACTCAAGGGAATTTGATAGGTTGATGATGGATGTGCGGAAGAATGTGGGACAACCATCTTCTCAACGCAGACTGAGGAGGTAACCTGAGCGGTACAGTGGGTACATGGCCCTAGTTGTGTGTAGATATCGAACCTTCTTCATTCAAGGAGGTAGTGCAGCAACCAGTCTGGGTTGATGCAATGGTAGAGAAGTACAACTCTGTCATTCAGAACAGTGTGTGGGATGTTGTCCCAAGACCTCATGGAAAGTCAATGGTGAGTTCCATATGGCTTTACAAAGTAAAGCAGGCAGCTGATGGCAGTGTTGAGAAACATAAGGCAAGGTCGAGGGGATCGACTACAATGAGACATTTGCTCCTGTAGCAAGGTACTCATCTATCAAATCGATGTTGGCACTATCAGCTCAGATGGGTTGGAAGATCCATCAGATGGACATGAAGACAACATTCCTCAATGGGAAGATTGACGAGGAGGTGTACATTGAGCAGCCAGAGGGTTTCAATACCTTCGATCATGAGTCGCATGTGTGCCGACTCAAGAGGGCTTTGTATGGGCTGAAGCAAGCACCCTGTGCTTGGTACACCAGGATCGACAGCTATTTCACCAGGGTGGGCTTCACCAAGAGTGAAGCATATGCAAACCTTTACCACATCATGGTAGAAGGTACACCATTGATCATTTTTCTTTATGTCGATGATCTGATTTTGACAGGTGATGATCAACTGATACAATCTTGCAAGGAGGACCTTGCAAGAGAGTTCAAAATGAAAGACATGGGTCTTATGCACTACTTTCTAGGCATGGAGCCGTTGCAGAAAGATGGTGAAGTATTTGTGTCTCAAGGCAAGTATGCCAATGAGATACTCAGGCACTTTCACATGGAGAAGTGCAAGCCCATGCAGACTCCTCTAGCTGGGAACTTGAGGAAGGAGGATGCTACTTTAGGTGAGGTAGTAGCTGCTAATGTTTACCGGCAGCTGGTGGGTTCACTTATGTATCTGGTGAACACATGAACCGACTTATGCTTTGCGGTGAACCAGCTGAGTCAAGCTATGGTTCAACCTACCAAGTTATTTTGGAAGGCAACGAAGCATGTGCTGAGATACCTTAGAGGCACATCTCAGTTTGGATTATCGTACAGATGGTTAGAGGGAGTGAAGCTTCAAGGCTTCACAGATGTGGATTGGGTAGGGAGTCCATCATACCGGAAGAGCACTTTTGGAGGAATCTTCAACCTTGGTTCAACTGCAATTTCCTAGTACAGCAGGAAACAAAGGTCAGTTGCACTTAGCTCAACAGAGGATGAATACATGACTGCTAGTCAGGAAACATGTGAGGCCATTTGGATGCGGAAGATTCTAGTGGGATTGTTTGGTCAGAGGATGGATCCAACCGTGATCTACTATGATAATTAGAGTTGTATCAAACTTTCTGAGAATCCAGTTTTTCATGACAGGTCCAAGAACATTGATATCTGATATCACCATCGTCAAGACTATGTGGTCAAGAGAATCATGTTGTTGTTGTATGTTTCGACTGAGGAACAGGATGCAGATATTTTGACTACTTTGTCAAATGCAAGTTCGAGTTCCACAGAGACAGGATTGGGGTTACTGATAATCCCTTTCTTGTTGAGAGGGAGTGTTGAAAATAGCAACAAGAAATGCTAAATATAAAAGTGCTAAATTTAATACTTCTATAAATAGCATTTCGAGATACGTTCCTATTTTAGTTAGCCCCTGAACTAAAATTGAGAAGTAAAATTCAAATTTGATCTTAGCAGTTGTTTGTAAAATAATTAATTGATTCACCATGAGTTAATTAATTGTAGAAAATCAAACATGAAGTCTATGTGGGGACATGCAATAGTGTCTCCATTAATTGAGGAATTTATCTATCAGTTAAAGAGATAAGGTTGAGTTGTAATATTGAGTTGTAATTAGTTGGCTCAGTTAACTGAGTCAAGTCTAGTTAAATTAATTCAAATAGTTTGTTGAATTAATTGTGAGTTCAATTAGTTCATGCACGCATGCATGTAACTATTTCACTTCAGATAACTAAATATTCTCTCATAAATAACTCATGTATGTCAGTTCAAACAGAGACCCAATTGAGATCAGATGGAGGGGCTGTGTACTATCAGTTGCAGAAATATTCTATTGTGAATATCTCTTGCATGCAAAAAAAATATTTCCTTGAGGATTACGTAGTTACTTCTTCAGTTTAGTGAGTGTGATGAGGCCAATTCACACATGTGACATCATTGGACCCCAAGAAAAATTGCACAAGGAAATAGGAGGCTTGGAGGACTGAGGGAAGGCATATCTAGTATCTACTTAGTGTGTGATCTATATTGTTTGATTGCAGAGAGAGCATGATAGCTTGAGAGATGATTCTTTTTGTAACTTGAACATATTTCCACTTGTATGATAATACAAAGATTGGGGTTTTAGTCTGAGGCTTTCCTCGAGTTATTTCTTCTATGTTATGTGTGATTTATTTCTCATTCTTAGTTATATGTGTTCTCATTGATCTTGCTCATATTCGATTAAGGTTCAGCAAAGTTTATTGTAGAAGTAGATTAAGTATTTTGCTTTAGTACATTGCATAGTTAGGGGATCTACAGTGGGAAATTCTACAAATTGTTCCTTCTATCTCCAATGCAATGCATTGTCAATATTTTAAATTCAACATTACAATTTTTTCTACATTATTTCTCTTTCACTTCATATTTAAAATAAATTTACTTCAAAACAAAGGAAGTAGGTAAATAACATACTTTGTAATTACCTGTATTAGTACATTGTTCGAGCTTCAATATGTGCATTTAAAAATAAATAACATGTCTCTATTTCCTTAGTTCTCTTTTGCTATATATATTCACATGTATAATTAAAACACAAAGCATAAAATCTGGAATTAAATCTAGTAACATAAATGTATACTTCCTCATATGTTACCGTTTACTTGTCCATTAATCAAATAATGATACCCAACAAAATTTATGTTTTTCATTCTTGTTTCCACCTATTATAAAAAAATAATACATTTTTGTTTCTCTAACAAATGCGTAATTTTTTTAACAGATTACTACAAATGAAATAGTATCTTCAGTGCACACAGTAAACTACGAAATGAAAGAGAAATATGATTTTTTTTTTTTTAATTTCTTAACATAAAATTTGGGAAACGGGTTATAAAACATTGTCTGGTAATAATTCTAGAATATATGGCTAATTTACTTGACTCTTCTAGCTTGACACAACAATTAATGCTCTTCCCCCTTCCCCCCCTCCCCCTGCCCCACCCCAAGAAAACCGAGCCTACAATTTCTTTCTATCTATTCTCCTTTCTTCTCTTCAATCTTTCCAATTTTTCTCTCAAAAAAATTCAAACAAAAACAAGATAATTCTCAAAATATATCCATATACCACTCTTTAGGTGGTTTCTAATTGTCTCCACCTCACCAACATGTGGCAAGTAGTTAACTTCTCATTAATGAGCTCTTGTTTCCCACTTCTGAAGACAACTCCCTATCTTCTAGGAAACATTTAATTGGCCAATATGGTAATTTAGAAATATATCTAATCACCCAAATTAGATGCCTCAAACTTGATGATGGATAATACTATTCATTTTACAATAAACTTGCAACCTTTTTTCCTCTTTCAACCATTTGTAATAAGCCATTAATTTCCTAGTTTTTTTATTTTTTATTTACAAAATAAAAAAATAATTACAACTTTACAGATAATTATTATCAGCTAAGTTGTTGATAATTAAATATCTATCAATGTAGCATACTCAACTTAAAGTAAAACTATGCACATTTAATTACAATAAAGCCATTAATATGAGGGATATCACATAAATGCCTTTGCAAACTTTATGAGGCTGATGGATGACATCTTGCAGCCCTTCACCAACTTGTTTGTGGTTGTATTTCTAGACGAAATCTGCATCATCAATAAGAGTTGGGAAGAACACTTGCAACATATTCCATGGGTCCTTGAAACCCTGCGAGAACACAAGCTATGTTCCAACTTGGAGAAACCCACCTTCGGCATGATCCAAGTCCAATATTTGGGTTACATCATTGATGAGGAAGGCGTGCATGTGGATCTAGTGAATACCCAAGTCATTTGGGATTGGCCAGCCTCAACCACTCTAATAGAGCCTCAAAGATTTTTGGGCCTTGCCAATTTCTATAGAGGGTTCATGTTGGGATTATCTCATATCATTTGGCCTTTGATTCATGTCACAAAGGGAAAATCGAAAGAAATGTAGGCTTCCATTGATCTGAAGCATCGCCTTTGCTCCACACCAGTTCTCACATTGCCAAACCTGCAAAAACCATTTGAAATTGAGACAAATTCCTTTGACTATGTTATTGGTGAAATCCTTACCAAACAAGAGCATCTAATGGCCTATCATAGTGAGACATTGTCTGATATAATTCAAAAATACCCCACTTACGATAAAGAGATGTATTCCATTGTGCAATATTTCTAACAGTGGAAACATTATGTTATGGGGAAGGAGATGACCATCCATACAGATCACCGACCTCTCTAGTTTATACTGACACAAGGGAAGTTGTAGAACAACCACTGTCATAAATGGTCCACAATTTTGCAACAATTTCATCTGAACATTAAATATAAGAAGGGAAACACCAATAATATTGCAAATTGCCTCAGTCAGACACCAGTTGTGGCACTGACCATTATGCTCGACACTTACGAGCACGAGACTTATGGATGGTTACAACATTACAAAAATGATCTAGACTTCGCCACCGCATACTAGATGCTGATGGATGACAAGCGAGTTACATACTCCCACCTCCAGGATGCATTGTTATACCACCTTGGACAATTTTTTGTTCCTTCAAGCGAGAACACTAAGATGATTTGGGAGGCACACTACAGTCGGGTCATAGGACATTTTGGTGTAGAGAAGAGAATGGAAATTCTACAAAAGTATTTTTATTAGCCAAGTCTCCAACTAGATGTCAGAAAATATACCATATCATGCACTTCCTGTGTCATTTCCAAGCCAACCATTAAGAAGCAAGGCTTGTATACTCCTCTTCCTGCTCCTAGCCAACCCTAGGAATCCATCTCCATGAACTATATGGATGGCCTTCCTTCTAACAAGCATTGTAATGATTGTGTATTTGTGGTCATCGACATATTTTCTAAGATGGATATATTGGATGCCTGCAAGAATAGTGTCACAACAAAAGCCACTATGAAACTCTTCTTTGAACGAGTATGGGTACATTTTGGGGTTGCTCAGACTATTATATCATATTAGGATAACAATTTATCAAGCACATATTTTTCGAGCATCTGGTCATTGTTTGACACCAAGCTCACCAAGTTGATTTCATTCCACCTCCAAATTGATGGCCAGACAGAGGTCGTCAAACAATGATTATGCACATACTACACATGTAAAACTCTAAGCATACAAAAATGGGATGAGAGTCTTCCCTATGTGCAACACAACTATAACAAATATCTCCATAACTCGATTGGACACAACCCCTTTCAAGTGGGCCTGGGATTTCAACCATTATGCCCCCTTGATGTTGCACTATGTTTTGAAACCACACAAGAAGAATCTACCCATGTTCAGTGTGAAGCTGATAAAGCCACCTAGTTTATTGATCACATTTATCACATCCATCAATAGGTACATGACATATTGGATAAAGACAATTCCAATTATAAACAATGATATGATCAGCATGAAGTGCCACATAAGTTTTAGGTGGGCGACAAAGTTTGGTTATATCTGCAAAAAGAACGCCTTACCGGAGCCCATCAGAAGCTTTGAAAATTCTGATATGAATCTTAAACTATCACAAAGGTTGTGGGAAATAACAATTTTGAGCTGAGTATCCCCCCATTCCTTGGATTGCACCCCATATTGAATATGGATTGCCTTTGGCCATACTTTTGACCATTGTTGGACACATTAGACATTGTTGAGAAGTTGAAACCCATAGAACGCAACCCATACAGCATTAAACATACCACAACTAATTAGATAATGGAAAAATATATTAAGAATACTTGAAAATAGAGTATCCAACTGTATTGAGTTGTCAAAGTTAACCAACTCCTACACCAGGGAAAGTGGCTAACTAGGGACCAAGTTTAGCAAAAGTTTGTCCATTGTTAAAATTGGAAACTATGGCCAATTTCCACTTTGGATAGCTCATTTGATGGAGATTATGATTGAATTAAATTCCTCATTTTAAGAGGATAAAAATCGAACCAAATATCATCAAATTTGGACCAGGGAAATTGTACTTATGAAGAAAATCCCACATATGCACATTTGTAGAGGTTGACCCTAATGCTAAATTGGTCACCCTTAGAAGCCTATAAATACAAGTGATCTTAAGATCATTTGGACATCACAAAGCATATTCTTCTTCTCTTATTCATTGATTGGTTCACACAGGTCTGAGTCTGGGATGACATAATAAGTTTGCAAAGGTCCGAAATTATAAGGTCTGAGGTTTGCATATGTTTTAGGTTTTTTTGGTTACAATCGCATGCACGTCACAGGGAAAATTTTACCATAGTCACAGGCTTGCAAGATGAAGGGTGATACTAGAAGCCTTCAGTCACTCACACAACTCCTCCTCCATGCATCTAGGATGTTTGACTGAAATTTAATGTTGACCAAAGTTGACCGCATAAAAGAAATGTTGTCTCTGATATATTTTGATGCTAGAAACTTATTGGATTGGGCCCTTTGTACTCTCTACTAAACATTTTATGAAAATCTAATAGAAGAATAATTTCAAATGGTTTTACCCCTAGTGGGGTTTTTCCCCTGGTCTTTGACCAATCCTGGTGTTTTTTGTTGATGTGTTGACTGTCTCCTTTGTCATTACATTTATTGTTCTATCTTAAATTAGTGTTGATGATTGGAAAGATTATTAATTAAAGTATTGAATTGGGCTAAAGTAATTGATAAAACATAGAACAATCTAAATATTTAACATGGGATCATAGCTAGGTTAAGGAAAATCCTAAGAGGGAGACAATAACTGAAGCAATCATCTTTGGGAAAGTTGAACGAGTCAATCTAGTCAATTTAATATGTCTTCCTTATTCAAGGAAAATGAGAAGTTGGGTGACTCATCCAATTTTGCTGCATGAAAAGTTAGGTTGGAGATCATAGTTGATAACAATGACATTTTGGACTACAATAAAGGAAAAGTGCCTGAGCCTCTAGAGAATTCTTCAGTTGTTGTCAAGAACAAGCACAAGAAAGGTGAGTTAGAATAAAAGAAAATTGAAATTGATGGTTTACAACATAATTTACTTGCATATGTTGGAAATTTGAGGAAGTCTAAGGACATTTATGATAAGATAGTTGGCATGTATGAAGTCAACAATTTGAATTAAATCATATCTTGTAAAGATCAACTCAAATATATAAAGATGAACAATGGAAAATTTGTGCAATCCTACGTAATGAGGGTATCTTGTCTTGGAGATCAGTTGGAAAGAGTTGGGGAATTTGTGCCTGACAGGGAATTGGTGATTGTGACTTTAAGAGGTCTCCCCCCTTTTTGGGAAATATTTATTGCTATTATAAATAACAACAATGTCCTCCCATAATTTCATGGAATTTTTGGAAATCTCACTCAAGAAGAATCAAGGGTGATATCGAGAGGAAGGACTCAGAAGCATGAAGAAGGAGAGATAACCACATTCATCACTCATGACTAGAAGAAGAAGAAAGTAAAAGGGGTTCCATAAAATTAAAGAAAGCATCCTCCTCTAAATCCAAATAGAAAGAAGGAATTATTTCACATTAAATACTACAATTGTCATAAGAAAGGTGACTATGCTCGAGATTGGTCCGAGAAGAACAATGGACCATTCTATAATACTAGAAGCAACAACAAAAGGATCAATGATCAAAGAAGGAGAGACGATCGAAGGAATGATCGCAATGGAAGAGATGAAAGAAGAAGAAGAGATGCTCCAAGTGATCATGAAGAATATTTTTCATCCACAAAAGAATTCAATATTCTCTAGGTATGAAAGTAATGTTGTGAATCAATATGAATATATTCTTATTTTTTCCCTTACTAGTTCATCTCCTCCAAATTCATGGGATAGTTGGTTGGTTGATAGTGGGTCCACTCGTCACTTCTTTGGTTATAAGGAAATTCTCTCTAATTTGGTAGAGAGGGAGTCAAATTTGAAAATTATCCTTGGATACAACTCCACTCATCCCGTTAAATGTTTTTGGTCTGTCAAATTTCATTTTAATTCTAGGGAATTTATTTTTCTCCATGATGTGATGTATGTGCTGGGATTGAAGAAGAATTTGGTATCAATATCCGCTTTGGAAGACAAAGGCTTCCTTCATCAAGGGAAAGGTTCTTACTTGGCCTATTGGACCACCTATGACAGATGCATTCACATTGGGATCAATATATGAAGGACTCTACAGGGTTACTGAAATACCTCTCCTAGCATTAGTTCATGATACTAATCATCTAAGTGATCTATGGCACTGAATATTGGACCATATACATTATGACACTCTTCCAAAATTGGAGAAATGTGTCTTAGGGATTCCCAAGGTTCAAGCCCATCACAATAGAGTATTTCCAGGTTGTTCCAGTGGAAAGGGGACAAGGGGGCCATTCCCCCTAGCAAGACAAACAAAAATGGCATCCTCTATCTCATTCATTCTAATATGTGTGGTCCAATGCCCATGCATTGTATTGGTGGCCATCTCTAATATATCATCTTCATTGATTACTTCTTGAGAAATACATGGATATATTATTTGAAGCACAAGGATGAAGCCTTTGAAATGTTTAAGGAGTTCAAAGATTTGATAAAAAATCAAATAGGGAAGAAAGTCAAAATATTCAGGTCTGACAATGGTAGAGAGTACACATCAAAGGAATTCATTTATTTTCACAAGAAGGAAGGTATTAAGAAAGAGAAAATTGTGTCATATACTCTCGAACAAAATGGAGTGGTCGAAAGAAAGAACATGTATATTATATAATTTTCCCATGACATACTTCATGATCAAAAGTTGTCGAAGTTCCTTTGGGGAGAAGAAACAAATGTTGTCATATAGGTTCAAAACAAGGTACCTCATCAAGCATTGGACAAAAAGACCCCCAAATCAGTATTCATAGGTGTCAAGCCCAATGTTGGTCATCTCTATATCTTTGGCTTCAAAGTATACTTCTATATGTCAACAGAAAAAAGAAACAAGTTGGAATCCTCGAGAAGAAAAGGTATGTTTGTTGGATATTGTGAAAATTCTAAAGGATTTAGAATATATATTCTTGGTCAAAGGAAGGTTTAAATTAGAAGGGATGTTACATTTGATGAACATTCTGACCTTGGAAAAGAAAGGGAACTTCCTCCTCCTCCTCCTGAGAAGAAAGATGATATGGACATTTTAGATGGTCCTTCCATGCCTAAATTTGAGACAGATATTGTTGATGATCCCATGGATCCCCTAGATCCTCCTTCATGTGATCCTATCATGAGGAAGAGGCCACTTAGGCTTCGTGATACTTTATAGGAATATGAGAGAAGTGTTTTCATTCGAAGATCATTTAGAGAAAGGAAGAATCCATGTAGGTACAAGGGATATGTTGTAGCCATGAGCACCATGATTCAAGCCAAACCTCCTATCTTTCAAGAATTTGTAAAAGAACAATTTGGAAAGATGTTATGGTTGGAGAATATGAACCAATCATGAAGAATGAAATATTGGATGTTGTGCCAAGACTAAAGGGGAAATATGTGGTAACTTTGAAGTGGCTATTCAAGATCAAGCATGGAGTTGATGGTAGAATTGAAAAATATCAGATAAGGTTAATGAATCAATAATTCTCCCAAAAAGAGGGAGAAGGTTATGATGATATATTTTCACCTATGGCTTGATACACAACCATTAGTTTGATATTTTCCCTTGCCAAAATTCAAGGATGGACCCTTCATTAGATGGACGTGAAGACTGCATTCCTCCATGGCATGCTACAAGAAGAAGTGTACATTGATCAACCATAGGGATTTGAAGTAGATGATCAAAAGACACATGTTTGCAGGTTTAAGAAGGGATTTTATGGTTTGAAGCAAACCCCCAAAGCATGGTATGCTCATATAGACAATTATTTGGTGAATTTTGGAATCACAAGAAGACATGTCGATCCCAACCTCTACTTCAAGGTAGTCCAAGGTATGTCATTGATTTTGATTTTATATATTGATGATCTATTCTTAACAGGTAGAGAGCCCTCATGATTGAGTGTAATAGGGATCTAGTCTCTGAATTCAAGATGAAGGACCTTGGAATCATGCACTACCTTCTAGGCCTAGAGGTGTGGCAAAGGCCTAGTGAGATTTTCCTTTCATAAGGAATATATGTTGTGAAGTTGCTGGAAATATTTGGAATGACATAATGCAAGTCACTACCCACACCGATGGAAATGAACTTCAAGAAGTTATGTGAAGAAGTCGTGGGACCCAATTTGGAAAATCCATTTGAGTATAGACAATTGATTGGCGCTCTAATGTTCCTAATGAGCACCCATTAGGACATATGCTATGAAGTGAATATGTTGATTCAATTCATGAATGAACCTCTCCATGCACATTGGATTTTTGCCAAAAAAATTTTGAGATATTTTCATGGGACAATCACACTTGGTATGAGACATTTTTCTAGAGATGTTTGACTTCATGGATACACCAATGCTAACTAGGCAGGAAACATTGTGGACATGAAGAGTATGACTAGATGTTATTTAGCCTTGCATTTGCGATGATATTGTGGATGAGTAGGAAGAAAAAGTTTGTATCATTGAGTACCACGATGTAGAATAAATTTCCGCTATCACGGCTAGATGCGAAGCAGTTTGGTTGAGGAAGCTCTTTGAGAAGCTATTTGAACATGTCCTAGACACTACAGTGATATACTATGACAACAAGAGTGGAATCCATCTAGCATGGAATCTCGCATTTCATTACAATCCCAAGCACATAGAGATCTAATATCACTTCATTCGAGACATGGTGCAAAGAGGAGCCATTAGACTCCATCACATATCGATAGATGAGCATATTTAAGATATTCTCACCCAGGTTTTTCCAAAAGGGAAGTTCTTGGTCTTCAGAGAGTAGCTTGGACTGATGGATGTGACCCCTCCTAATAAGAGGCATCATTGATTGAGGACACTGAGACAACTCTTCCCCCCTGTTTGAGCTCCCAAGGTCAAGAATTGCGATGGAGGGCTCTTCGAGTTGAGGGATCTCTCAAAAATAGGGTATCATCTCTATTTGGTACCCATAGGGTTGGAGATGTTTATAGCCTATATTTCTCTTTGCATAGTATTCACTAGTTGGCATCATACCCACAAGTCGGGCTTGTTGGGATTGTCCCTCCCTGTTTTGCCAATAGGTTGAGGAGGCTTGGGGCATGTGATCCTTACCTTTTGGTAAGTTAGGTATCTAGCCCAAGATCGAATTATGATGTAGGTGTTCTAACACATGACTCTTGAGGGTTATTGTTGGGAATATCGGTAGGCAATAGGATGGGTTGAGATGTGCTCCTCTATATCGCCTATTGCTTGATATGGTGTAGGAGATATTTAGCTCCCCCCATGATATTTTTGGATGAGATGTACTCCTTGATGTGGTTTCAGATTGAGATATGCTCTCTGACGATGTATAGGGTGGTATCATTACCTCCTCGATGATTGTTCTTCTTTATATTCGAGAATGTTTTAGTAGATAGAATTGAGTAGAGATGGGATATGATATGATCAGAAGATATAGATGACATGATGCACATGGAATTACCCCTAGTTGAGAGGGAGTGTTAAAATTGGAAACTAGGTCCAAATTACACTTTGGATGACTCAATTGATGGATATGGTGATTACATTAAATTCTTATTTTTTAGAGGACCAAAATCAACCTAAATATCATCAAATTTGGACAAGGGAAAGTGTACTTATGAAGAAAATGCCACATATGCACATTTGGACAAGTTGACCCTAATGGTAAATTGGTCACCCTTGGAAGCGTATAAATACAAGTGAACTTAAGCTAATTTGGAAATCACCAAGCATCTTCTTCTTCTCTTCTTGATTTATTTATTCGCACACGTTTGAGGCTAGGATGACCAAAGAAGTTCACAAAGATCCAAAATTACAGGGTTCATGGCTTGCATCTGTTTTAAGGTTTTTGGGTTATAGTCGCAAGCATGTCATAGGGAAAATTCTACCACAATCGTTGGCTTGCAGGCTTAAGGGTGCAACTCGAAGCCTTCAGTCACTCAAACAACTCCTCCTCCATGCAATTGAGAAGTTTCACTGAATTTTAACTATTGGCCGTAGTTGACCACAATTGACCGCATACACGTAAAGTTGTCTCTGATATATTTTGATGTTGGAAACTTATTTATGAATGTTATTGGGATTTTTTACTAAATGATATTGTATGGGGCTCATTGCACTCTCTACTGAACATTTTATGACAATCTAATAGAAGAAGAATTTCAAAGAGTTTTGCCCCTAGTGGGTTTTCTTCCTTGGTCTTTGACCAATCCTGGTGTATTTTGTTGATGTGTTGATTGTCTCCTTTTTCATTATATTTATTGTTCTATATTAAATTACAGTTGATGATTAGAAAGACTAATTGTAATTGGAAATATTTCTAATTGAAGTATTGAATTGCGCTAAAGTAGTTGATACAACATAGAACAATCTAAAAATTTAACATCCATCTCATGGAGGCACTCAATGTAATGGGGACCATTGCTTACTAAGGGAAGAGGAATAATCTAGGTGGATATTAGTGACCACCTGCCTATTTTGCTTGGACCCCCAACACTGTTCCTTTTAGATTCCTTAATTGTAGCACAATTTTCTATTTTTGGCATTTTTGAGGTCCTAAACTTTTAGAGTCATTTTGAGGTCCAAAAATATGTTTTATGGGAAAATGAAGTGTAAAAGCCCCAGGTAAAAGTCCATGTAATAAAGTTAATAAAGGAAAACTAATAACCAAGGTCATGGGACACGCATTCCAAGCTGAATGTTGGACAAAAACATAGTGATGAGGATTACTTGTGATTAATTAATGGCTATGGAAATTGGCAAAGGGAATCGAAAAGGCTTTGGAAAGCATGAGGCATTAATCGGCATTTTATTTATGAAATAATGGAAAATAGGAGAAAAATATGGTGAAAGGTCAAAATTTTCATGCGAGGAGGAAATTGAAGGAAAATAATGGAAAATGAAGAAGCCTCATTGATAAAAAAGGATTATGAGGATCAATTCATGGTTCAATCTTTTGTCAGTTTTAGCTTGGAGCTCTCTCTTCTATTCTTTCTGTCATACTCTTGGACATAGAGTTTTCTTGGAGCACTCTTAGAGGAGTGTGGAATTCTTTGGATTTGGAGTAAGGAGGCAAAGGAAGAGGAAGAAAGCACAAGAGGATAGTGGGATCACCAACTACAATGGGTTTTTCTTGCATGTACTGAGTTACATGTATGATTTCCTTGTTAATTTTGACATGCATGTGGTTTCTCGGTTATGATCTGTAATTGGAATGCAAGATTTCGTGGATTTAAATTGGTTTTTCCTAGCCTTGATATTCCCTAGATAGCTATGTTGTTTTTGGTTTTATCTTTGTTTTCTTGTTGGTGCTCATGTTCCTTTGGCTATGGTTTGAGTTACTAGTTCCTGGAGCCTTGATTGGACAAACACTCCGAAAGCCTTGTAACAAATTGGATTGTGTTACTAGTCCTAGAAGCCTTGGTTGGAAAAACTCTTTGATGCATTTGGTGGGTTGAGTTACTAGTCCTAGAATCCCCAGTTGGACAAATTCTATGGAGCCCAACAACAGATGTGGGTTGAGTTACTAGTCCTAGAAGCCTTGGTTGGAAAAAACGTTCTGGAGCACTGGACAACTTGGGTAGAGACCGATCTAGTGATGGTTAGTGATTTATGACCATGAGATAGAATTAATGGTTGAGGGTTGAGGTGGATTGGCCTCTAGAAGCCCTAGTTTGGTGTTCTTGATTTATTCCATGAGATCCCACATTCCTGCTTGGATATGGCGTGAGGGTGACTAGCTGAAAGAGAGACTTGGTTCAGCCCAATCTATGGTCAGGTGTTTCGGGTGGAAGCACCCTAGGGCTTTGGGTTAGAACCCAAACAAAGCATAAATAAAATACAACAAGAAATACTTCTACAACTTAGGCAAGATTCTTATATTATCAAACTATGTAAGAGTGACCGTACTCGTATTTCCTTCGTTCGAGTAGGACCCATAGGGTTCAAACCCTCTACAACTCTCGATGTTCTTCAAACCTGAAAATTATTCAATTCAAACATACATAGTAGTATAGAAGTAAAGCATATTCATGAAATTGACTTTATATCATATAAAAAAATGATTGATCATACATCAAAATGACATTCGTATATGAATTAAAACATAATTTGATGCATAAACATAGTTAATTTCGGAAACAAGTGAACATTTCTTTTATTGCAGTAAGCTATAAGTAACATGGAGAGAATTCACTTGAGTCTTTCTCTGGCTCCAAGCGGAACCGTCCTTCAGATTTGTCTTGTCCCAGCCTTCAACAATCTTCTTCCATCGCCAATACCATGATATCTCAAGCAAAAGGAAGAATATCTATAATCAAGGAAACAAGGGTTTCCTAATGCTTGGGGAAGTGCATGAGGCACAGGGATTCATCAGACCCAGTCAGGGATAATCTCAGTATAATAACTATATCTCTTCTCTTCCTTAAGGCCTTCCCATAGAGGTCTATTTATACCTCTCCCAATTAGTTTTTTAGTTGGGAAATAGCTGGGCCACAGGAAATATGAGGTAATCAACAGGTAAAACCTATGCACTCCACCCATAATTAAGGAAATTTAATTTTTTTAAGTTTTTTAGTACATAGATGTGGGTTGGCTATTAACTGACCCATGTGTACACACTTTTAGCTCAAGGAAAAGTAGCGTATAGGGAATAAAACATTGTTTTTTATATATTTGGATGAAGTCTGGAAGGAGGGGTTGCCCTAGGCCATAAACAAAGAATCACATATACCAAGAGTGGTAAATGGTGCTATAACAAATGCCCCCTACTATATGAGGTCAAAAGGGGTACATGATGGCTGAAATGTATTAAGTGTATGGAAAGAATCATGCCGCAACTGAGAAGGACTTCACCAGAGTTCAGCCTACCAAGGCATCAAAAGAGATCAAAAAGAGATTGTTATCTGAGATGGGCATACCCATGCTCAAATAAAGTAAAGCACGTCTGCATATCAAGTACAAGCATATCCAATATGTATACTAGTATAAAGGAACTGAAAGTACATAAGGGATCATCTAATTGTGATAAAAAAAGTACATGTCTGAATATCACATATAAGAAGACGATCAATGATGCTGAAGGATGAAGTTGATCACTAATGTCAAAAAACTGATCCCAATAGTACCAAATGAATATGATGGAATAAAATGATACAACATCGCAACTCGGATGCCAACATATAAGATGTCATTGTGAAGAAATGCAACATATAAGGTGGATGGTGTCAACTAGCAGCAACATGAGCAACTGACAAGTGAACCAAAACATGTTGATGTAACCCGAGGTCTTCACTGACTGTTGTGGTACATTTCTACACAATGGGAATAAATGATTTGAGGTTGACCACATGAGAAATTGTTTGATTACTGGTCATTGATGTAAACCATTAACAAATGTGAGACTACCCACCAATAATGATAATGAGATTCAAGGTATCCAGTACAATCTAACAAGTGTGAATGAATGAGATGAAGTCAAACACTTGAAAGAATCTATCAATTAGGAGACAATGATGGTTTCCCACTGTCAATAGCGAAGGAATCTGCCACTGATGACTGTAAACCCCAAGGTACTACCAAATGGAATCTAGATCTTTTTCTAAGAGCAAATGAGTTGTAGTAAATAGGAAAGGATCCTCTAGAATGAGTGCATTAAGGCATCCTTCACCAATCTAGCACGAGTGTAACCCGTAGGCCAATAATGAGGAAGGAATCAGATGAAAAGGATGTAGTAACCCAACTGAAGCATGTTTCCAGCGTACAAAAGACGTAACTAGAACACAATAGAAACCCTCTAAACCAACCAATAATGAAACATGACACTGAGGTGAGGAATCCACCAATAGGGTCAAACAGAAACCAAGGCACTACATGAATCCCAATGTGTGATAATAAAAGTTGATGTCGAACACAAGGGAAACCACTCAGTCAAAGACCCATGATATCGATCAATGCTGAGCACAAGGTGACCTATCAATAATGAAAATAGGGCCAGGGTGTGGCTCTACGTCTGCCCTCAGAGAAATTTGTCGTAGTCGATAAGGACAAGACCCACTGGCAAGAAGTAAATGGAGACCTTCTCAAACCGACACGATCAAATGACCAATATAATTGATGTGATGACAAACATGACACTAGAAACTAGGGATGGCCGATCAAAAATAGGTCAAGAAACATCGCAGAGAAGCCGACTCAGGTTTACTTCCCTTGAACAAAAGCATGACTCAATGATGACTATATGGCAGCATATGATAACTTTGTATACGTTTGTCATGCAAGAGGCATAAACAAATTCTCCATATGATTGGAAGAGGTAACCAATCGGAGGAGTACTGACTCAATAACAAGTTTAAGGCACTCCTAAGTCAAACTGAATCCCACCCAAATGGATGAGAGACTTTCTTTTGAGTGCTTTGTTCAAGGGCGACACAACTGACTCTAGCTGCCAACAAAATATGGAAATGTTGTCCCATTCCCGCTCTTTTTGGATTATATAATTTTTTTGTCTTTTTCTTTAAGCTGGAAAAAGAATAAAATAATGCTATAGTACAATGGAAAGAATGAGTGTTAGAGAAACAAATGATCTAGTTCTTGGGAGAGGAACATTCCTATGCCCAATGCAGGGAGGCAAAACTGGTCAAGGACACTCAAAGGGATGCTCTTTCCATAGGTAAAATAATGCTTCAAGTTGCAAAAGCTAAGTGATTGCATGGTTGACTTTGCAGAAGACATGGTCAAATAAGTGGATTAAACATGAGTCCAAGTGAATCCAGCACGAGGCCAAAAGGTGCAAATAGTCAAAATGCAATGCAATAGTACAATTCATCACAAAGGAGCCTCTATGGTATAAGGCCAAAAATTAGCATGGAAGAAAGGAGAATCTGTCTTCAACGCATCAGTCATGGCAAGACTAAAGAGGATTCTCGAACCTACTCAGTATAGCAGCATGGGTAACCAATGTCAGCGAGTTTCTAACTAAGATGCCCATGTAACGGATGGCTCTACCATCACATCATGATTTTAAAAATCAGTGAGTGAAAATGGTTTGTTAACCAAGATACGATGGGGTTCACCCTACAGCTAATGTATCGCTAAATGGAGGCTAGTATGCAAGATGCAACAGAAAATGGTTTTCCCTAACCTAAAAGCCAGTGAGAGAACGATACCTACCATGACGGGTCAGCAGTAATGGGACCGAAATAAAATCTCGAAGAAGTCTCCAAAATTTCCTATAAAAACAACCTACTCTTGACAATCCGAACCCACAAGTCAAAAAATCCATGAGACAAAAATCAATTTTTGAAAAAATATTTTGCAATTTCAAAGTTGTATAATGACTTTTCGACCCACAGTTTTTTCATTTCTGTTTGGACCAAAGAACTATGGATCAAAACAAAGCAAGCTTTCCTCTGAAAAATTGGACCGTTCAAATCACCCCAAAATCTCCAGGTAATCCTCAAATCCTACTTGTAATGTTTTATGATAGTTTTTAGAAGTTTTTCCAAAGTTTTGACTATGTGAAACTATGCCCAAAAATTCAACTCTATGTACACACGGGTTGGATGTCAGTAACCCGCATATACGACAACCCTACATGTGACTGTGTGTAAAGGGAACCCGCGTGTATGCGAGTTAAAGTTTTAGCATATTAACTAACGGTTGAAACTTCAATTTTTTGCAAGATGACTATCACTTGGAGGGAAAGAGAGAATACCACTATTGATAATGAGGTAATGAATGACCAAAATGCATTGGATGCTCTGAGAGGCTATGGCCTACTTAAGATTTTCAAAATGCCAAATATGAAAGCCAATATGTGCTTTCTAGAACTTTTGATCCACTACGAGAGCGCAGAGGATGACGCTTTCATGAAAGACTAGATGCCTCTATGGATTGAGGTCGAAGACATCTATTTTATTACCGGTGTCTCCCAAAGAGGGGAGGTCGTGCATTCGACAGGCAGGATGAGAGGTAGTCTTTCGGTGGAAGACTATGTCCATATATATTGTCCTAGACATCCAGAGAAGATTGGAAGTCAAATTCCAATCAAACATGTGGAAAGTTTATCCTTAAGGATTTTTCTATTTACCATTGCACAGGTAAATGGGTCAGCTTCCCTACATCAGGCATCACGAGTATCTATGAGCTTGGCAGTGGAATGTCTTACCATAGTATTTGATTGGTGCACACCTCTTCTGACTAACATGAAGATTCAATTGACCTCTCTACAGAAGGGTCAAACAAAGAATTTTGGATATGGAACCATCTTTTGTTCATTCTTCTTCGAGAAGGCACCTAGGCTATGTCCAAAAGTATCATCATCCATCAACAGCCCTAAAGATCCATGAATGGGTAGATGGGTGGACTTGATGAAGGGCCTTGGGGTAGAGACGTGCCTAGAACGACTTTTGATGATGAGTTTTTCACCTGGTGGGATCATCAGATCATCACAGTCGATGAATACCCATATGCCAGCATGGATTTCCAAGGAGATCCAGACTTAGTGTTACCACCAAATGTGGCATGGGGAGACATAGGTAACGATTTTTTAAGTTTTTGTGAATTTTTAAAGATTTTTTGGATTTTTATTATGAAATGAACTTAGAAAATATTTTCGATGAGACAAAATACTAAAAAAAATATAATGACCATGTTCTAGATGTGGGTCTAGTGAGACCCGATGGATTTCTAAGGCACATGCATCACGGAAGAGGGGCCGAAGAGGCAACAGCTAAGATAGAGAAATTCCTTTATGTTGTTTAGAGAAACTTGGTGAGACTAACTCACCAGGTACTTATGATAGCCGTAGAGGATCTGCCTGAGGAGATGCAACATTGTGTGGTAGGGGTGCCATGGAACTGGTTCCGGATACTTCGGCATGTAGCCAATCCGGTGGTTAAATTTTTAGTCCCTCATCCTTAGCTGGGTCGATAGATAGATCTATGTATGACTAGACGTGATTATGGGCATAAGCCGAAATTTTGAGGGCATCCTATCCCAATTTTGTTTATTATTTTTTGAATGCTCCATCTATATACAGGCAATTTTATGATATATATAGAGATTCAATCTTTTTGATGTTATTTCATTTGATGAATGATTAATGTGCCAATATAATGCTTGATTAACAATAGAGTCTGCTAATGAATTCTTAGATCATGGAATGTGAACATATGTGATATAAATAAATGATCGTTGCAACACTCTCACTCTCAAAAATTGGCGATATAAATAAGGATCGCGAACCCGATAAGTGTTATTTATCTGCGACACCACCAGTTGTGAGTCTAGATAAACTACCAATGAATCAATCCCATAAGATATTGATTTAGATAGTAAATTAAGAATGACATTATATTTTGAATTTTTGTTTGAAGTAGGGCCAATACATACTCCCCTCTACACCATAAACTGGCCAGATGGATAATAAATCACCCAAGCCGTGGAAGCAAGATTCTGAATGTGCCTACTCACACCATTAGCAAATCCAAAATATATTGAATCGTCCATCAATACTTGCCAAAGAAAAACAAAAAATACCAATATCACAAAAACGCTAGATAGATATGTACAAAGATACAATATATACAAACAAGCAATTGCTCAACCAAATCCTAAGAAAAATACTTCTTAAGGTAGAGCCCATTTCTGGGCTCTCCCAGCCTGCTCCCTTCAAAATCAATTAATTCATAAGCCCCTTTTTCGAAAACACGCTTGACTATAAAGGGACCATACCACATAGATTTGAACTTTCCCGCCCCCACGGTGTCTTTATCTTAGTCATAGACTAAGACAAGGTCACCTTCAGAAAAAAAACCCGAGGACGAATAGCTTTATCATGTTGAGTTTTAATCCTCTTCTTATCGGCTTCATTTATTATGGCTACATCTCGATGTTTGTCATGAAGATGTTCCAAATGAATGAGGCATTCTTCGAGACTAGATGTCTCTAGAAGAAGTTCTACAACTAGCTTGAGGGATGGAATTTCACATTCGATAGGGAAAATAGATTCCACCTCATAAACTAGTTGAAAAGGAGTAAAACTAGTGGTAGTCTTAGCTGAGGTTCGATATGCCCAAAGTACCGGGTACAACATGATGTGCCAATTGGATTGAGCTTTATCGACTATCCTTTGTAGGATGGTCTTAAGGGACTTATTCACGACTTCAGCCTACCCATTGGCCTGAGGATAATTTGGAGATGAATTCCCCTACTAGAAGCCCAACTGGAGAGCCAATTCGGTCATCAGTTAATTTTGGAAGTGATTGCCATGGTCAGTGACAATCTCTCTTGGGATACCAAATCGTGAAATCACCTGGTTGAAGAGAAACAAGGTTGTTGTCTCACTATCGTTTTTGAAAGTAGGCATGGCCTCAGCCCACTTCATAAAGTAGTCTACAACCATAATTATGTACTTGTGATTCCTTGTCGAAGGTGGATTACAAGTAGTAAAATCAATGCCCAACTTCGTAAATGGACAGATAGTGATAACAAGAAAAAGTGGAGCTGGATGTGAGCGCATATTCTGAGTATAAACTTGACAAGGATGGCAATGTTTGACTGCTTCAATATAGTCTTTGAAAATTGAAGGCTAAAAGTAGCTTGCTTGCAAAATTTCCTGGGTTGTTGCAAGCCCTGATAGATGACCACCACAAGCTCCACTGTGGAAACCATTAAGTACTGACTCAACTTCTTCCAAAGTCAAGAAATGCCTAAGGATTGAGTCAACCCCTCTGTGATTACAATGTATCACCAATAATAACATAGTTTTTGGCAAGGTGACGTAACTTTCATCGCTCATATTTGGAGAAAGAAAGTGGAAACTTCAAAGTCTGGAGATATATAATGATATGTCCATACCAGGGATCTTGTGGAGAGATGATGAATAAATGTTTGTTGGGAAAAATTTCCTCATAAAAAATAGCTTCCTCATAAGGCAACTCTGAAATCAATTTCGCAAAAACTAATGACTTCTTAGATTTGGCTGACAAGAATTCGAGATCAAACTCCTTCAAAATAACAATACATCGATTATACTTGCCGCCAATCACTCGCCTACTAAGGAAAAATTGAAAAGGATTGACAACCACTAAGACGAATGTTTTGTGAAGCAGAATGTAATGAAGAAGCCGCTGGACAACGTGGACATCCACCAAGGCCAATTTCTTGATGGTAGAATAGCATAGCTCAGGTCCTACTAAGACTCGACTCAAGTAGTAGATTACATGCTCACTAAGAGAATCATCTCTGTGAACTAGAACCATACCAATGGTTGATTCTACCACAGTGATATACAAAAGGAAATATCTTCCATAATCTGGTGGAATCAATAATGGAACAGAGGTTAATGATTTTTCAAAGCATCAAAAGGTCGTTGCGTGAAATCATCCCATAAAAATGGAAATCCTTTCTTAAGAAAATAGATAAATCCTTTGGTAATCTCGGTGTAATTTGCTATAAATCTCCTCAAGAAATTTTCCTTTCCTTGGAGACTTTGAAGTTGATGAATGGAAGACAGGGGAGGCAACTGAATTATTGCCTCAACCTTGAAAGGATCAACTTGAATCCCTTTAGTTGATACAATGAATCCTAACAATCGACCTGATGTGATTACGAAAACACAGTTATTCAGATTCAAATGGATTTTATAAAAATGACATCTCTCAAAGACTAACCGAAGGTGGCTGGGATGATCAATTCCCTTGTGAGAACGAGTAGCTAAGTCATCCAAGTATGCTTCGATAACATGTTTGATGCTGTGGAAAGCATAAGACATGGACTACTAAAAAGTAGCTCCAACATTTTTAAGGCCCAAAGGCATCTTCTTGTATGCAAACATGCCCCAAGGACAAATAAAGGTTGTCTTGTGTTGATCCTCTAGATGGATAGTAATTTGATTGTAACTAGAGAATTCATCCATGAATGAAAAAAAATCATTATCCGCACATTCATTAACAATTTGATCAATAAAAGGCATGGGGTAATTGTCTTTTGGACAAGCTTTATTTAAACTCCTAAAGTCGATATATACTCAGATCGTTCCTTGCTTCTTATCTACTGGGACTTATTTTGAAACCCACTCAGTTAGAGGAATGGGGTATATGAAACCTGCCTTAAGCAACTTTTCAACTTCAGCTTTAATAACTGCCACTTTTTGAGGATTGACCGGTCGAAGCTTTTGACGATAGGTTTGGCATTGTCGTATGTCTTGATCTCATGCTGGACTATAGATGGATCAATTCCAGGCATTTCCTCATAAGACCAAGCGAACACATCTCGAAAATATTTAAAGAGATCAGTGTAGATTTGAATTTCTTTAGGGGAACAATCAGCTCTAATGAAGACATTTTTAATTATGTTAGGATTCCTAGAGATGTTTATAGGTATAGTTCATGAGATAACCAACATATTACCTTTGGCATAAAATTATGCTGGAGCCAAAGGGTTTGAAACTGTACAAACATCAGTAGTAGACAGATTGGACAAACTAGATTCAACTTCATGCAATGGACGAAGAAAATATGAATGATTATGTAAATCCTCCCATGGCCGATCCACACCCATGATTGCTTCCAAAATTGCTTCTTTAGATGGTAAGACTGTATCCAAGCAATCCAGAGTTCAAGTAGAATCAAGGGCCCAAGCCGGAGCCACATTGCCATCTAACTCCTCTTGTGAAAAAGGAGTTGGATGGTTGTTTACAGAGTTAATGATAGATTGATAAGAGAGTTCCGCTGCAAACATTGGAAATGCCATTCCACCTACTTTCCCTCCATCTAATGTGGTGGTAGATGAAGGTAAGGGCTAAGGGTCTGAAAAATAATGAGTTCAAAAGAACTCTTTCTAAGAAGCCCCCCTAGAGGATGAAATCACATTAATTCTAGTTGTAGGATTAGGGAGGTCAAATATACCCATTAATGAAGAGTACATCCCAACTCCTAAATTCTCTATAGGTTGACAAGGATTATCCGCCAATGGAATAGTAGAATCCAAAGTTGTGTGGGAGTCAACTGGAGAATAATCTAACTGATCAACTCTAACAATCCTCCCCTCATGAGGAAAACAAAGGATGTGGAATAATGATGAAACAATGGAATCCATCTCATAAATCCAATTCCTGCCTAAGAGGAGGTTAAAATCCAGGTTCGCATCGACGATTTCTACCTCAATATTCACTACCTTTCCCCCAACATAGATAGGAAAGGTCGGGATAATCCCATGTGGCTTATGAGAATGTCCATCAAATACCGTCAACAGAGTGGGTGAAGGAACAACTGAAGGTGATCCAATGGCCTTCCAACATAACATAGACATCATGCATGTGGAAGCTCCCTCATCTATAACAATTCAAAAAATATGAGTCTTTTAGTATGTGGACTTTATCTGGAAAGCCATATTGTGAGGAAGTCTCTTTTTGACATTCAACATATCAAAAGTGAGCACTAAAGAATTCTTTGGATCTAGTGCGCTGATTGTCAAAAGCAAAGCACTTCTCTTAGCAGGGCATGGCTGGAGTACCTCTAATGCTGACATGGCACAAGGACTTTGAACCAAATCTTCTACAATCGAGTAGTTCTGGGTTGCCCTAGCATTAAGGTTAATAGTTGAGTGCTTTGCAGAGCCTTTCGGTATCCGAGGTATAGACTTAACAGAGGGACTCTCAATATGAAGTGGTTCTGTAGCTTCGGGAACAGACTTAGACTTAGATGTTTCCGATTGACCATAATTGTGTGCTTGTGTAGTGACATCGATATGAGAGCTCATGGTATAAACATTTGATGATTTTTCCCCTTCCTGGTTTCCCCCAGAGAAGGTACCAGCATTAGAATTCATGCCAGCAAGTAATTGCTGCCCTTGGGGAAAAGGGTTAGTCGAAATAGCTTGCGAGCTAGAGGACCCTTGCTGTACTAATAAGCGCTGAGCATCTTGCATCTTAGGGCAGAGGTGAGTTAGATGATCTCCATTGCATAACTTGCATGGAAATTTTACCTTTTTCTTGGACTCTTTCATTGCCGGGTTTGTTTGCATTGCCTTTCCCTTCCTGGTTCTTCTTCTTATCTTGTCCTTTCCTCTTCCCATCAGATTGTTGATTTCCTTTGGGGTTAGAGGTCTGGATAGTGTTATAAAGGTAGGTTGGGAAGGTGTGGATAAATACGGTGTTGTCGGGTTAGAAGAAGTAGTTTGTAGATACAACTATTGTAATTGATTCGATAGGTTCACTACGTTAACATCAATCGATTCAACTATACCATCAGCATGGGGACTTGGTTTCGGTTTTGCTAAATCGACCTTAGATCTAGGATCATCAGGTAGAATTTCTTGAAGAATCCCAGATTGAGAATATATCAGTTCCAATTGTTGGGCTCTGAAAATGGCTTACTCTTCCAAATAAACACTGGAGAGAGACACATCCTTTGAGATCTTAGGTTGTAATGATTTGAGAAACCATTCGAGAAGGAATTTTGGTGGGATTTCAGCTTTGATAAGCCTTTTCCTCCTCCTCCATTCCTAGATGTGATCCTAAATATGAGTTGCGGTGTCTTACTAGAAGTTAGCCAGAAGTTTAGTTCCGACTTCATATCGGACAGGTAACTGAAAATGGTTCAAGAAATTAGCCAAATCACAAAAGGAAGTATAGATGCCCCCTCGAAACGCCATATACTATTTGGCCACATTTCTAGTTAGGGTGCACTGAAATAACCTCAACCTGATCGAATCATCTATCAGGGAGTTGGATGAGCACCATAAGTGAAATGTGGTTACGTGGTCTTTCAGATCCTCACCACTCTTCCCTTCGAATTTTGGGATATCCGAGGGAAGTTTAGTTGGGACTGGAGGCCAAGCCGGATTGTACAAAATCAAATCAATTTTCAATTTAGTTAAGTCTGGCAAGTTTAGCATGGCCAGAAAAGGGAGTTGTGGCGGACCTTGGGAATTCCATCTAGTGTGGGTGGGGTTCCAAATTGTCTGAAAAGAATGAACTGGAGTTTGAAAAACACTAGGTTGCTCGAAGTAACTAGTAGAGCCTACTGAACCAAAAGGTGCTCCTTGTGGTCCAACAAAATTTAGAGTTTGACCAACTCCTGCTAAAAATCCTCCGTAACTAGTGAAGTTACCCTCTAATGAAGTGTTGAAAAGAGCTAACAACCCCTGTTAAGGATTCCATGCATTAGAAAAGGGTGGAAAATTCTGAAATGAATTAACTGGAGAATACGACACATTCCCTTATTGGTTGAAAAATTGATTCCCATCTCCTATCCCACTAATCACAAGGTTTGTCCAACTCTAGAATGGGTTATTACCTTGACTTATAAAAGAAAAAGGCATTGACCCTATTGTTGGATTGAAGTGTGGTATATGACCAATTCCAAATTGGAAACCCTAAAAAGAAGTCAATCCACTCATCATGGATGTGGAGGCGGTCGATGGTATGTTGTTAAGTTATGGTATGTTCTATGCTTATAACAATTTACTTCTTTCTCTTATTATATTCCACAGATTAGCAATCACATGTACATAAAGTAAAGAGCAGATAGAACATTAAACGATCGACATAAAACAAGCCAAGACAAGAGACACAAGATGTGGCGGCTAGCTAGGGATAAACCCCACAATGTGTGGGGAAAACCTTTGATCAAATCTTCTTTTATCTTCATTAATTCAGCAGAGAGAAATAGTACAATAAATCTTATTCATATTAGCAGTAGCAAACCCTAGATCAGCAGCATCAGCATTAGCGGCTTCATTATCAAACTAGGGCAGATGATATCTCACAAACCAACCGTTGGATTGACTTCATTCCACCACCAAAAGTTGTGGCTTCCGTAGGAGGTTTAGATGAACCTACAGCACAGTTCAGATGAGGAGATCTTCTAGTCCACGTAGGTCAATCTTTACTTCTGCAGTTGCAGCTTCGGTTTCATCAGTTTCTGACTTCAAACTAGGGCAGTCAATATCTTGCAAACCGTTCGTCGGATTGACTTCATTCCACCACCAAAAGTTACAGCTTTTAGAGGAGGTTCAGATGAACCTACAAAAAAATTACAAAGAGGAGATCTTCTAGGCCACACAGGTCAATCTTTACTTCTGCAGTTGCAACTTCAGTTTCAGCAGTTTCCGGCTTCACATGTGTGAGAGAGAGACCCATTTCTACGCAGTAGAGAAGAGACTCATTTATGTGCAGTAGAGAGAGAGAGATGTGATGAGAAGTGTGAGTGTAAATGAGGAAAAGTCCTCTTATATTTATACACAACGTTTGTGTTTCAATAGATGCGACTGTTGGGCTTCTGAGCCTACATTAGTTGTAGGTCGGCTTGATAATAATTCCATAATCAAATAAATTCATATCTCCATGAATACTTATCGGAATCGGATGATATTTATATCAATCCTACACCTCTCGACGAGAGGAATCCAATAAAAATATTATTAGCCATGAATAAGATGACCCACATGAAGTTTTGCCATGGTTTCCAATTTTAACACTCCCTCTCAACCAAGGAGAACTTCATCTGCAATCTGTCTATCAGTCATTACTATTCATCCAGCAAATGCACTGCCTTGTATAGTTTGACCCTTGCCCTGCTCTGCTCTATTCTGCTTGTTCTGCTTTGTCTTCTTCTGTCTTGTATTGATTGGTACTATTTTTCTCTGTTCTACTCTGCTCTTGCATTGTACTGTTATGTTCTGCTTTTTTCTGAATTATGAAGAAGAATAAATGATCGAGGATGTATCACACTGACTCAAAGTCAGTCTCAGAGTATGTACCACTGGTCCTAGACCAGTCTCAACAAACCCGAAGTCAGCGTCATAGTGAGTACAACTCCACTGGTCCTAGACTGGTATCATCCTCCACTGACTCAAAGTCAGTCTCAGAGTGTGTACCACTGGTCCCAGACCAGTCTCAGTTGACCCGAAGTCAGCTTCATAGTAAGTAACACTCCTACCACTGGTCCTAGACCAGTATTGCAGTCTTAGAGAGTGTACCACTGGTCTTAGACCAGTGTCAACCAACCCAAAGTCAGCGTCATAGTATATACCACTCTCACTAGTCCCAGACTAGTACTACACTGACACAAAGCCAGTCTCGGAGTATGTACCATTGGTCCCAGACCAGTCTCAACTGACCCAAAGTTAGTGTCATAGTATGGTACAACTCCTACCACTAGTCCCAGACTAGTACCGCAGTCTCAGAGAGTGTACGACTAGTCCCAGACCAGTCTCAACCGACCCGAAGTCAGCGTCATAGTATGTACCACTCTCACTGGTCCCAGAATAGTACTGCACTGACACGAAGTCAGTCTCGGAGTATGTACCACTGGTCCCAGACCAGTCTCAACCGACTCGAAGTCAGTGTCATAGTATGGTACAACTCCTACCACTGGTCCCAGACCAGTGTTATTGATCCCAGATCGATGGAGTTCATCCTAGCGTAGGGAGTACAGTAGATACAATGATGCATCCATCGGTACTACTATGGTCCCTAACTTTATTTCCCTTCTCATTGATCAGATGAGAGGTACTTCCCATGAGTCCCAGACAGCATGGGTAGGATGCCTCGACAGGAGAACTAATCAATCCTGTCCTCACAGGAGAACACATCAATCCTGCTACAATCGCCATGGAGAACACATCAATCCAAGCTGCCATGGAGAACACATCAATCCAGGGCTCATAGGAGAACACATCAATCCTGCTATAATTTCCATGGAGAACACATCAATCCAGGCCTCACAGGAGAACTAATCATCCTGCTACACAGGAGAGCAAATCATCATGTTCCACAAGAGTGAATCATCTTGTTCCGCAAGAGAGCGAATCATCCTGTTCTAGTGCGCACCACCAGGGGAGGGTGAGTCACCCTGTGGTCATATGTTGCTCCAGTAATAACTGCAAGCCCTCAGAGCTCCCAGAGCTCAATGTATGAAACATGTAAGACCCTTGTACAAGGGTTTCTTTACAACTCCATGTCATTTGGGAAAATCACAGATTAGATCTTTCCTTGGGGCTTTGACAAGGTGTATTGACGTATACATCATCTTAATGCGATGGAGCCTCCTTGCTCATCGACTTACCATATCCCATATGATGTCTATCTATTGGAGGAATTGACGAATATGGGATTCCTCAATAATCGAATCCTACCTCTGGTTTTTACAGAGAATCACAGTGGTATCCAATGTAAATCTAAATAGCTCACTGAAGATCTTTCACAACCAGACTGCCTCACACGAGGTCATGCTAGTAGCAATATATTCTGCTTCGGCAGTGCTCAAAGCCACCGACTTATGCTTCCTGCTTATCCAAGATATCGAAGTAGATCCCAAGGTGAAACAGCACCCGAAAGTGCTCTTACGGTCCACCACACTGCCTGCCCATTCAACATCAGTATATCCAAGTAGTCTTACATCTCCGGCAATGTATCTTAACCCATTGTACAACGAAGATATCTCAAAAGATTCTTGGCATCAATCCAGTGAGGCCCAACCAAATATGAGCTCACAATGCTAATTGCAAAACATATGTTTAGATGGAGGTTCACCAAGAACATCAATGTGAATGAGTTTATAAAACTTAAAGACATTTCCCAAATCTGGTCCAACATCACTACCATATAACTTCTAAAAGTTAAGATCCTTGAGGTAGTCACAGGCTTGTAGTACATCATACCGAATCTTTCCAATATCTTTACCACATTTTTTCCTTGAGATAAGAAAATTTCCCTTGGCTCCTGCCACACTTCAAGTCCTTGGTCCTTCATTTCAAATTCAGAACCCAACTCCCTCTTACATTTTTGAATAAGAGGGTGTGCACCTGTTAGAAAGAGGTCATCCACATACAACACCAGTATGAGAGGTTTATCATCTTCAACCTTAAAGTAAAGGTTAGGATCGGCTTCACTCCTAGTGAATCCCAGCTTCATGAAGTAGCTGTCGATCCTCTCATACCATGCTCGGGGTGCTTGCTTCAGCCCATAGAGAGCCTTCTTCAACCTGCATACATGAGATTTTCGATCATAAATCTCAAATCTTTCGGGTTGCTCCACGTAGAACTTTTCTTTGATTGAGCCATGTAAGAATGCAGTCTTGAAATCCATCTGATGTAGGTTCCATCCTTGTGAAGCGGCAAAGGCTATAATCGAGCAGATGGTCGTATACTTGGAAACAGGTGCAAATATCACATCATAGTCTATACCTTCCTTCTGAGAGAAACCACGAGAAACAAAATGATCCTTATACTTTTCCGTACTTCCATCTGCTACATGCTTTATCTTGTAAAGCCATTTGGAAGTAACAACTGTCTTGTCCTGGGGTCTGGGAACTACTTCCCAGACATCATTCTTCATGATAGACTCATATTCTTGGTCATAGCATCCTTCCATACTTGATGCTTGACGGCATCTGAGAATGATGGAGGCTCATTTTGTATGATCGTTCTCATGATGGTCAGGTATCCCTAATACCTATTAGGTTTCTTACTTTCACGGAAGGTTCCTTGGGGTGTAGCATGTCCTTCAGCATCATCAAGTATCCCCCTAAGCCATGAAGGCCTCTTCCTAGAATAGGAAGGCTCATGTGGAGGAGGATCAATCAGATCCATGGGTTCTTCTACATCAGACAATGATTCATCATCCTTTTCTTTCAGTTCCCTGGTGTCGGCTTCTTGAGAGCTCCTCAAAGTTGGAAGGTTGTTCACCTTGGGGTGAAATTTTCTTCTGGAGTCTTGGAACCCAATGCTTGATGAGGGCATATACGGCAGCATTTGTAATTTCAGCCCATAGAAACTTCAGAAGTCTTTGATCATGTAGCATGGCCCAGACAACTTCCACAATCGTACGGTTCTTCCTTCCCGCCACACCATTCTGCTCAGGAGTATGTGGTGTAGTAGTCTCCCTCTT
>APFE030699189.1:0-24282 GCA_000404065.3 Pinus taeda | reverse complement strand
AAGTGCCAACGTGTGCCAACACATGCTAGGAATTGTTAGGGACTCTAAATGAAACAAAATGGAGAAATAGGTCAAATTAATGCATGGAAATGAATAAATAAGAGTTTGTGACATGAAGTGTCACTGAGTTCCAGGTGTGCTAAGGAGGGGGTGCCGAAGCATGCTAGAGGTGAGGGATACATTCCAAGACGTGTCATGTTCCACGGTGCGCCAATGCATGACAGGGAGTGTTTGGGAGTGTAGGGAAAACATAACATAGCATTAATTTCAAATGCATGGAAATTAATGAATACAAGTGTGTGACAAGGAGTGTTAGTGAGTTCTAGGTGTGGTAAGAAGGTAGTGACAATTTATGCTAGGTAGCACTAAGTAATGCTAAAGTGTCACGGAGACATGCAAAGATGTACCAACTGTCAAGCTTTGTTAATGCGTGTTAGGGAGTGTTAGAGAGAACAATGGAAACACAAGGGAGAACTAGTTTAAAATGCATGGAAATGAAAAACTAAGAGTGCGTGATATAGAGTTTTGGTGTGATATAGAGTGATAAATAGGGATTAACATTACTCCATATCCTCTTCTGGAATTGTTGTGGCTTTCCGTGGTGTAAAGGTCCTATGCTAACTTGGATCCTGAGTGATATTGATCTTATTCTTTTTGTTGAGACTTTGGAAAATGATGAATCTAGTGTCCGTGACCTTGATGGATTAACTCTTTGGTCAACTTTGAATAAGAAATCCTACAAGAGGGGTTTTGGTGGTATAGTCTATTATATAAGAAACATATGTTCCTCTCACATCTAACTTCATAAAATCAACCCCTTCAATGAGTACATTTGGACCAAGATCTTTGATTTTAACACTAATAGGATATTTCTTACAATCTACAGTTTGAATTCTATCAACTCTACATCCTATAACAAAAATAACTTGGATAATAATTTCCCTTTCAATAACTTGGAAAAATATATCGAAAACCTAATTAATGAAGGTAATATCCCTTTTCTTGAGGACTTTAATGCTAGAACTACTACTAACAAGTGCCCTCTCTCCAATTACATGATGTGTTTCCATGGTCTGGGTAGCAACATCATGGATTATGCGATTTATGATACCGATGTCCTCAACTATATTGCAAAATTTAAGCTACTTAACAGGTATGATACTGAATCTCACCACACACCTTTGTCTTTATCGCTCAATCTTGTTATGCGTACCACCCACATGTAGAAGATCAGTGAAAGAAAATGACACATTTTCTTCAATAAGAATAGTGTCGACCTTATCTTAAGTGAGTTAGAAAGGGATTTAGGTTCCCTAACTTGTAATAATAACATTGATCAAATTTATCACCATTTTACTACTATCCTTTCAACTAGCATTAGAAAGTTCCCTAATGATACTTCATACAAGAAAAATGATAGAACTTCCAACCCTTGGTATCAAAAATATTGTAAAATTGTCACGAAAGTGATTAGAGACGCTCTTAATGAAATAATTAGGCTCCAAAATATAAGTATATAAAAAGTTATCATGAAGAGGAAGAATAAGTAATATATCAATAAGAGACAAGAGCATATTCTCAGCCTTTCTAAAGTTGCGCACAAAACATTTTGGTGGAATGTTCATAAAACTAAAGATAATCATTCTATCCCCTTAGAAAATTGGGACAACTATCTTAAGAAGTTATATGATTTTAAGGACAACATGGGCACCATCTTAAACACTCTGATCAAGGAAGATATATTTTCTCTAGAAGATGTTGAGTCTAGGATTAATAAGCTTTCTAATGTGAAAGATAAAGATATTGAAGGATAAGAAGATGATATCCTTAAAATGGGAAGATCTATCCTCATTCCTCCTCTCCATAAGCTTCTCAATTTGGTGATTAAGCATGGCTTCCGTAATATTTGGGTGTAAAACTTTATTGTGCCTATATTTAAAAATGGGGAAAAAATATTCCCTCTAACTACAATACCATTATGATTAGCCACATCCTAGCCAATCTATATGGGCTCATTCTGGAAAAGACTCTTAGCCTTTGGCTTGAAAACCATGGTAAAAGAGCTAAATAGGAAACTAGTTTTAGGATACATCACTCGACTATCGACCACACTATCACTCTGAGGATCATTGCAGAGGAATATCACAATAGTAAAGCTGATCTCTTCTATTGACTTGTGGACTTTAGAAAATATTTTGACATTGTTGCTCAAGATAAGCTCTCGAAGTGACTTGAAGAGATCATGGCTCTTCCTAAACTAAGGATTGAAATGATCCACCTCCATTAGACTATCATTGCCAAGATTAAGACCAATGAAGGGTGGTCTAAAAATATCAAATGCAATATCAGGGTTAAGCAAGGGTTTCCCCTACCGCTACCCCTTTTGGCATTTACATCAATAAGCTAGAGGAGTGTCTGGAAAATGTAGGTTGCAAGGGCAACATCCTTGCTGGTATAATCATTACTCTTCTCCATGATGTGGATGATATCAATCTTCTTGAAAAAATCCATTATTAACTAGACAAGTAGCTAAAGACACTTCATGTCTAATGCTCCAATATGGGTATGGTATTCAATACTAATAAGACTAAATTCATGATCACCAAATCCAAAAATATCACCCATGGTAGTTTCATCTATGATAAACATAACTAAGAGCAGGTTTCTTCTTATAAATATTTCGGTATTGACATGCGTCATTAGCTCAAATGGAATTATAACATTGAGAAAAGGATTATGAGAGGCAGGATAGCTTATTATGAGCTTGAAACCAATTATAAGTTCGTCGATATTTTCATTTGGAGTAAACAATGTTCCTCTTTGAGGCTCTCATCACCTCTATTCTCTTATACATATGTGCAGTTTAGGGTTACAATATATCCAAAGAGTCGCGTAGAAAGATTGAGATGAATCAAAAGAAATTCATAACATACAACCTCAATATCAAGTGAAATACCCCCTAACCTATCCTATTGATCGAATCTGGCCTTTCCCCCATTGAAAGTACAACTATGTTTAGATATATGATGTTTAAGAAGAAGCTTTACAACATGGAATCTAAGAGGCTCCCAGAGGTTGCTTCTAATTTTAGTCAAAACCCCCACCTTCACCTTAAGCATGGGTGACATAAGGATGCCTGGTCTTGGCTCGACCTTTGGGGGATTAAAGAGGAGATCATCATGGGAAGCAAGGATAATGTCAAATATATTGTTTCCTCCAATTTTAAAGACAAGTTGTCAAATGATAAGGAGGTGGAAGTTAGAAGGAATCTAAGATACTATAAGGAGGTGATCAACCCCACACTCGATAACCATATTTATCTCTTTGTGTTGACTAGAACTAAGAAGAAAATAAACATCGCTAGGATACAAAGTAATGCTCATGAGATTCGAAGTGAAACTAGGCAATGGGCTACTCCCAAGATTCCATCAGACGATAGAATCTATCAGATTTGTGATATTGAGAAGGTGGAAGATGAAAACACTTCCCTCTTCCTGACTCTTACTCACATCTGCTCTAAATTCCTTAACATATGACACGTTTCCAATCTTATTGAATTATTAAGGAAACCCAACTATAGCAAGCTTGGAGCCCTTGTTTCCCTTATTTGTTATCATAGAAACAATATTTTGAATGTTATGAAACCAACTCACAAAATATAAGAAGAGTTAGATCAACGACTTTAAAATAAGCCTCTTTGAGGGGGAAACCTCCTTTACATTACACAAATGAACAATTCTTGGATGATTTAAAAGAGAATACCTCCTTTGTCTATATAGGAGTCTAAGGGGTCAAAATATAATCAAAGGCGACATAACAATAATATTATAAGGGCACAAAAATAACAATGGTTGGCTTTTATGGGGCACAACAATAACAATATGAGGACTACATGGGCACAACAATACAATAAGGGGGTTGCACTAATAACAATAAGTGGATACACTAGTAGTATAGGGACCTAACATTCTCTTTTTCTCCAAGAAAGTCTTTTCCTCAATGCTTGAGTAGTTTTGGATGCTTCTGTATAAAATTATCCTCTTCCCTTGTGGAATATTTAGCAGGTAAGTTCTTCCACTTTATGAGATACTATAAAATTAATTGATTTCATAGATGTCGGGTTCTCGTTTCCATGACAATATTCAAGTTCCATCATGATTTTTCCTTCCTCAATAAGTTCTCACAATATTGCTTGAAATGGGAGCTTCTCACCTATAACCTTATTTAAACATGAAACATGGAGAATTAGGTGCACTCGAGAAGATGTGGGAAAATCCAATTTGTATGCCATGGTACCTATATTTTTCAACACCTTGGAAGGACCGTAATACTTTGGTGATAATTTCTTATCATTCTTAGCTTGCTTTAGGGACATTTGTTTGTATGGTTGTCGCCATAAAAATACCTAGTCACGTAGATCAAAACTTGTTTCTCTCTGATGTTGATCTGCCTATTGTTTCATTCGATTCTACGTCAAAGTGAGGGTATCATTTAAGAGTTAGATAACTTGTTGTTGATGTTTGATGTGATATTCCATTACTTGAACCTTAGAATGATTGTCTAAGACTTTTTCGAGGTCTATAGAAATAGATGATTTCATTGTTTGAACCTCTAGTGAACATAATCATGGAATTATGCCATGTTTTTATTTCTTTAGAATCTTTGTCATGCCATTAGACATTGTTATATTTCCTCACTTCCCTATAATACCCCTTAATCTAACTTCCTTTCCTTCCAAAAAAAAAATTCAAAAAAAATTCTTGAAAATTAAATTTTATCATACCCAAATATTATAACCATTAGACTCCTACTACAACATCAACACCACCCATTGTTATGTAAGTCATTGGACTATTCAATACATATTCTCACATGGATAACTTGATATTATGGCACTTTTGAGAGGTATTTATGATTCATCCATTTGCAACCATCACGTGACACTCTAGTACTAGATATAGGAAGCAATTCAATCCCTTGGCTATCCTATAATGAATAAAATTATGGGTACTACCCCAATCAATCAACACTATTACCTTTTTATTCTTGATATTCCCTTCTCTCTTGAGAGATTGATGAGTGGTAATTACAATAAATACATTACAAGATATGGTCAGTTCATTTATTCTTTCTCTCACTTTGGTTTGTAATACCCCTCCCTTGTGTACTACATTATCGTAAACCTAAGCTAAGTTAAAGCTAGGCGTGAAATGCTCCTCTGTGTGTTAAATGTTTGTAAACCTAAGCTAAGGAAAGCTAGGTTTGATACCCTCCATTGTGGGTTAAACTATTCTAAACCTATGCTAAGGAAAGCTAGGTGAAATGTAATATGAAAAGAAAATGTGTTATTAAATAAATTAAAAAAATAAATCACTTGGAAGGTGGAGCGCCGAGAGAGAGGAGATGCTTGCCAAATACCATGAGGAATGGGATGGAGATGAATCTTTCATGATAATCTTCTAGATAGGATTCTAGGTAAGTTTGAATGGATTGGATATCCATCACACAAAAAAGCTTTGGCAGAGATAAAGACAAGATTTTATGTGGAAAAGCGTCATGGTAGATAGAGACGAGCTTTTCTAGATAAGACCTAGGCAAATGGAAAAATCCATAAAGAGGGACATTTCTAATGGTAACTAAATCATGAAAGAGGGTATTAAATACCGAGTGCATTGATCAATTGGGGATAGTTGATCCTTGGCAAGATCTTCGGCTTGGGGGGAATTAGTTGTGATTCATGGCTGGGTGGTGGTTATCCTCCCTTCAATAGATGTTTTAGTGGGATTCATGGTGTGAAATATTTTGTATGATGATTTCTTCCCTTTCTATTTTAAATTCATTTACCTTATGAAAGAAATTGTATAAATTTTATAGCAATGAGAATGATTGAAGGAATTACATGTGACTCTTACAGATGAGTAGATTTACTTATGGTCACAGAATTTATGAGATAATGTTATATGGATGAAAGTGAGAATTTTGGCATAACAATGAAATTATAATTTAGCTTGTTAAAGGATCAATGTATATAACTTATGTAGTATTGGTATATCTAATCCCTTGTTAAGGTAAATAGTCATGCTTGGGACATTTATTTCCTCCAAAAGAAGAGGCTTAGTAGGTAGTTGTACTACTTGGGCCATGGAACTATTTTTACTTATGATCAGAATTTATTTGTGACTATTGTACATAAGAAATGTGGTAGCATTTTTTTTGAGTTGATAATGAAAGGATTTTTATATGAATGATCTCATTAATGATTCTATGGAATTAACTTCATGAGGTGGCCATATATAGATTAAGATATGAGATAAATAATGGCATGAGATGTGGGTGCATTCAAACCAATCAGGGGACAATGACCCTAAATGTTATAATCAAAGATTCAGTGTATTCTAAGCCATGGATGTCAAAAGAATGGTATCCTATGGGGCTAGTCTAGCTGCTTTTGCATGTTACATAAACAAATATATGACTGAACATTTTATTATGCATGTGGAATTAGGAACATGATTCCTAGCCATGCGGCCATGCTGGTTACCTTAAGTTCAATTTAATGTTCATTAATGCTTGTGTGAGGTTGTCAAAGAGTGTTGTTGACTGCATGCTCTATGATGAAATATTGGCTGCTCTATGACAAAAGATTGAATGACATAATGTCTTATAGATGCACAAATTCCACATCATATATCCACCTTATATAAGTAATAAATATTATATATCGATAGACTCAATGTACTCTGAGCAAGAGCTGAATTTTAACTCTAAGAGGAGTAATTTTCAGAATAAGGAGCCTAGTAACTAATTCTCAATGTAGGATAAGCAGGTTTGTTACAATTGGTATCAGAGCTTAGGCTCAAACACTGAGGTCTATTGACCAATCCACCTCAGAAACATTTTCGTTGATGGGTTTTAATTATAAAAATTCTATAATCGATGAAGGTGAATTTTTAACGTAGAAGATAATATTGATTTTCTTGAATTTAAAGGAAGTTAGGATTCCTTAAATTGAATCCAAATATTAACATGAGGAATTATTGAGGGATCATGTATGATAAGTAGATCAAGTAATATTGTGGCAACCTTAAAAGAAGTTGAAAGAGACTTCAACCAACCCTACTAGTTATCAAGATAAGGTGAAGGCCTCGAAGGCCTCGGTACAATCATTGCAATCAAGAGATAATTATATGTGTGAGTACATAGAGTGATTTAAAAAAAAAAATCATAGTTGTGCCTTTAAATCATCTTGAATTAAATGATATTAAAGTTAAAAATAGTTTTTATCAGAGCTTGTGTGCTCCTTTCGTTGATTGGACATTTTTTAAAAAAGAAGTACTATCAAAATTGAAAATTTGGTAATCAAAAGCTACATAAAAAATTATTTTTAGGACATTCGTATTTGACATCACTTAGAAACATACAACAAGTGTTATGTGTGTAGAATGAGAGGAGTTTTGGTCTAATAATTGTGAAGTTAAAAATTTTTAGAGTCCAATGAATATTTCAACTGAAACTAATATTAAACAAGTGATAGGAGTAATAATTATCTTCACCTGTGAATTTTTTGTGAAATTGTTACGCTAAAACGAACAACAACATAGCCACAACATAGAGTTAATCTGAATGCCAATCAAATTCTAGAACCTATTTACATTGAAGAAATTATTTTGTTTTCATAGCATAAGATAAAGATTATCTTTGGATAAGAAAATTCCAGATCAGGAGCTTCCAGATTAATACACATCGGCAATGAGGATTCAAACAAACTTATATATAGTTTATCGTTGTTGACTCATAGCACAACACACACAAAACTTGTTTTACAGTTTGTTATACCATTAACCGCTAAGATATATGGTATGAATAGGTTTCCTAGAGAAATTATTATATTCTTCAATTTTCTTTCTTCATTGAATATCCCCAATAGCAGAGTCAATAGTCACTGTGAAGTACCATAACATGCAGGTAGTTGTGTGCTGTGTATAATTCATTAAGGAGCTCCCATATTTGCGACTACAAATTGAGATAGGACTTATCCACTAAAGGAAGAAGCAAGGATATATTTAACCTTATCCATGGCTTACAAAAATATGGCGTTCAAATTTCGTGATCCCAAAAGTCGACTATCTAACTTACGGATATAGAAATTTTATTCCCAGAAATACTGTAAAAAGATTTTTCTGATTGATTTCTGGATGGGATGCAAAATGTATGATCCAATGGGATGTGTGTGTATATATATATGGCACTAGATTCTAAAAGCCAAAGAACACCTTCCAGTTTGAATCTCTGTAAACCACATCTTTGCTTGCCATTGAAGGTTATCCTTATCCTACATATGAAATCCATTATCTGCTAAGCTCCCTTTACAAAATTAGAAGTCAAGAATACCAGGAAAGGTTCATTTTGTTACTAATATGGGTTCAATCTTATCTGCGGCTTGGGAAACATTTGAGCTTGACCTCATCAAGCAATCCAGAGAGGTACAAAGTTATTCGACCCCAAAAGCTGACTTCTTGCTTACGGGTATTGAAATGTATCCATGATTATAGTCGTAAAAGCATGAAAATGTGTAGGGATAAGGGTAAATATCCTTTAATCATCGTGGGCATAATAGCCTTGCCAAAGTTGAGGTGGTGGCTTTCATATTGATTTTTGAAATCACACTTTTCGATTTTCTTTAAAGCAAATTGATTGTTGATCAAATGAGTAGATAATGTGTATATCGATTTCGATCCTTCGATACTGATAAATATAGGAGAAAATGTCGTCTTCAAAGATGGGCTAGCGAGAAGTTATTAGTTGTTCTTTAAGTTCATCGAGAGGTAGTGCAACACAGCAGTTGGCTATGCTCACAATGGAATGAGAGCTCATGGATTGGGAGCACAAGAGTATGAACATCGGCTTAATACCGCAATACAAACATTACACTTAAATGTATACCGGATGAAGATTTTTCCTTTGCTTAATAGCTCTCACTTGAACTTGCTTTAATTCTAGGCTTACGCTGCATCAAATCGGCGACTGCTTTCATGGTTATATCCCTGCGTAAAGTGTGGATGAATTCCTTTTATTTTTGGGCTCAACCCACTTGCACTCTATCAAACGGTTATCGAATGCTAGGTTTAGAAGAAAAGAGTCACTGACCACAACCTCGTGGAAAGGCATGGGACGCTAAGGTATCGCTCCTTGATAAATGGTCAGAAGCAAATAGATTAGGGTTTGAAGCTTTGAGCCCTTCTAAAGGGGACATCTAGTAATTAAAGTACCCATAAATCCTAGCCACCATTTAGGGCCTGTTGTAGAGCAAGGGTTCACATGAAACCCCAACATCGTATATATTGTCAAGTGCGAGGAGCAAAGTAATTATTCTTGTTTGAATGAAATATGACATCATACCATTATATGGTTGCCTCTATGCTGACCTAGCTCTTATATGCCATCGTTTCCATTAGTCATGCACCGAGTGGGCATGAGGAACTTGTAACTGTGCTAAAAAAGTAAATGAGAGCTAGAACATCAAAAGTTATGGTGGTATAACTATTTATCAACAAAAAAGAAATAAAAATGGCATCTAAAATATTACGTATGTGTTTTTTCTATTTGGAATGGTTTTGAAGTTCCCTTTCATGAATGGATATACAAAAAGGTAACTACAACTAATGTGTGATTTTTTTAAAGTGGTTGAATTTCCATTGGGTTACTATGAGTGCTAAAACCTATCTAAACCAAGAGAAAGCTCAATATACACAAACATTGAAGAGAGAAGTAGGACTTTGACATAATCAAACATTAATTTTTTTTTTTCTTTTGCAATAATATAAGAAAGTCCTTGTAATGTCACTATGTAGTATGGTTACATATTGATTGTAATACGTATTGAGCATTTTGTTTTGAAGTCTGATAAGTCCATAAGCTCATAGGTTTAAAATGAATATCATCAACGAATCTCAGAATCACGGTAATACACCGAGTTTTACGAGATATATGAAACCTCTATTTTCCCATGCCTTTGCACTTGTTGCGTGGATTAGTCAGTGTGAACTTCTTGAGTGTCAAATGATGAAATGGTACATCGTTCGTGAAATATAAAGTAACTATCCAAATGCAGATGCAAAAAAATGATTGTTTCCTTTATAAAAAAAAAAAAAATCTTCCATATTTTCTCCCTTTAGGAATCTTACAGTTATAAACATGACGATATATCATGAATTCACCTGGATTTTGGAATTCATTAGTAAGGAAACGTTGGAGGATCATGAGTGATGACATATCTTATTTTCATAGGATTAATGTGCCTTAATATATTTATTTGAATTTCGAGTTAGATCTTTCGAGATTTCTTGCTAAAGTGTCAAGTTGTTGATATTGACTTATAAAAAAATAATATCTATTCATGTTTAAAAATGTTGTATGGCATTCCTTGGTGCTTTTGGAGAGAACAACTAATGCAAGCTCCATTTCCCATGTCTAATTTAATTGTGTGTCTCGAGTCACTGAACAAAGAAAACTATTCATGCACAATATAATTTTTTTCTTTCCAACGAAATGGAATTTGAAATCAAGATCTAGGGAGCTTTGGGAAGGAATTGATAACAAAACAATTATTGTATTGTAGAATCTAGTGTAGACATGTGAATGCCCATATGCAATAATCTTACACATTAGAGAAAGTGAAGGTGTGTTGTATAGGGAGTGGATGGAAGCTATTTAAACCTTTATCTGAAAATGTTGTATAATTTAAGACCGACATATGATAAATTCTTCAGCTCTTAGAGATGGAACTATCACTAACATTTATAGCAACATTGCAGTGTTTCACATCACACGAAGAGAAATGCTAGGATTTGGGGGTTGTCAAATTGTGGATATGGAATATGCAAAGATGAAAATATGATGCTGAGCCCGCTTTGGGAGGGACAAACTCTGCAAATCCTAAATAACGCAGAAGCTTTGATCTTGGGTAGTTGTGTATCATTCATCTGAGATGGAAGCAAGTCAAGTTCTCTAAATTAGCCAAATATGGTTTAACATGCTTCTCGAAGATTTTTGTGTAATGAGAAATTTTGCCAAAGTACACGGAAACAAATAAAGGGGAAATTGTCTTGAAACTTATTGAATTTAGTAATATTTTTTTATCATATGGAATTGATATGTTGAAATGTAATTAATAATTGCCACTACAAAAAAAAAAAGCTGAAAAACAAATATGATGATAACTTGTAACATCATGGTGGGGTTCAGATAAGATAAGATAAAATACAATAATTTTATTGATCTTCTTAAATGACAAAAGAGTAGTTCAATGAGACTATAATATGTAGCCAATTAAAACTGTAATGTGGGAGTGTCATCATCATTTTAAATGCTAAAATTTGAAAAGGTACAAATGAAAGTGTAATAATCAGTTAAAAATACTTGAGAAAGGTTGAACTAAAAAGGCAAATATAAGAGGGTTAATGGTTTTTATTAGTTAAATTTGTTTAGATGCATGTGACAATTATGACTCATTATTATAGTTCAAGTTAAATTTAGAAGAGGAACATACTAGGTGGGTTGAGGCCATAATGGTTGTGCTGCAATATGACTCATTATTATAGTTCAAGTTAAATTTAGAAGAGGAAATACTAGGTGAGTTGAGGCCATAATGGTTGTGCTGCAATCTTTAACTCATGTGTCATCTTGGTGGTGAAAAACTATGCATGAGATAATATAGAACTATAATTTTGATTTAACGCTTGGAATATATGAGTATCCTTCAGTTCGAAACCATAGTAATTGATGAAGTAACACAAATGGTATGGACCACGGGGTCAATTAAATGATATTTCACAAATCTATTTAAATAGATTGATATCATAATTTGTACCAAGCAATTTCGAGAGGATCTCTTATCGGATTGCAATTATAAAGTGTCTTGACAACACAAGCAGATGTTACGTGATTCAAACAAGAATTCATGAAATAGATAACTCTTGTTTTGGTAAAGAATGATTTAATGTTAAGGATGAGCTAACATGTAAATACCCTGAGATCATCAACACTTACAACTACAAGTAGTGTAGAATTGAAAATAGTAAAAAAAATTCACGCATAACTACACTGAATTATACATGGCCAATAGGTTGTTGGGGCATGAAAACAGAAAAAGTAAGACTTACGAGGTGAATTAATGATTTGATTAATATTAAATTTCAAGAGCTAGTTGTTAATAGTCCGCCTAAGGTATGCCTGAATACAATACTATGCGACCAATATTATAATGACATGACATCTCGATCCCAATTACACATGACAAAATCCTTTCTTAATCACATAGATGAACCATGGTAAATGAATGTTGGTATGATATTAACATGGTGGAAAAATATGCAGATAAAGTTTATGTCATGCAGGTGATACCATGATGATGGTATTATAGGATGTACCACAAGTGGACTATGTACAATAGTACAAATGGGACTATATGACTACATATGCTAGAAGGTTGAAAAATGAAATGTGTATTAGTGTATATAACATACCTTGTGTGTAGGTATGCAGAAGTCATTGGATGGACATCTCGCTCGGTAAACAACCTAGAGGTTACCTAGAAGAAGGAAAGTAAGTTTGGTATAAGTAACTATGGTTAATCATAGTTTGGAATACATACAATTACAGTGGATATATGTATGTGAATACATATTGTGACGTGAAATAATCTATTATGATCTTGGAGGCATATTACTGTGGAAAATATGCTAAGTGATGTATTGTATCAAGAGAGAGACTACAAGAAGCAAGTGTTAGATAAGAAAACAAAGGCTTGAAAGAAAGGAAGCAGAGAACATGTCTTCTTTAGATAAAATAAATGATCATAAATAACTCCTTTAATAATATTAGGCAATACATTATGATATTTATCATAGTTAAAATTTGCATCGATAAATTCTCACAAATTGTTTGAAAAACAATGTTACACGTAGCTATGAAAGGAGAGCACTCCTTGAGATCGATGTAGCTATGGAAGGAGAGTTGTTGCGAGCACTTCTTGAGACCAAGGTAGCTATGGAAGGAAAGATGCTAGGAGCACTCCTTGTTGTTTATGTACATTGGAAAAAGAAATTGCATTAGATGGCAGAGCAATGAGAGCTCCTAATTCAGAAACCAGGACACCTTAAAAATTTAAGGGGGGGAGTATGTAACATCCCTCCCTTGTGTACTACATTATTGTAAACCTAAGGTAAGTTAAAGCTAGGCATGAAATGCTCCCTTCTGTGTTAAATGTTTATAAACCTAAGCTCAAGGAAGCTAGGTTTGATACCCTCCTTTGTGGGTTAAACTATTCTAAACCTAAGTTGAGGAAAGCTAGGTGATATGTAATATGAAAAGTGAAAGTGTTATTATATAAATTAACAAAATAAATCACTTGGAGGGTGGATCACCACGATAGAGGAGATGCTTGCCAAATCCCATGAGGAATTGGATAGAGATGAATATTTCATGATAAGCTTCTAGATGGGATTCTAGAAAAGCTTGAATGGATTGGATATCCATCGAATGAATGGGAGATAAAGATGAGTGAGACATAAAAGCTTTGCGGGAGCTAAACGCAAGCTTTTATGTGGAAACGTGTTGTGGTAGATAAAGACGAGCTTTTCGCAATAAGGCATAGGAAAATGGAAAAATCCATAAAGAAGGACACCACTAATGGTAACTAAATCATGAAAGAGGGTATTAAATACCCAGTGCATCGATCAATTGGCGACAGTTGATCCTTAGTAAGATCTTCGGCTTCAGAGGAATCAGAGGGGATCCATGGCTAGGTGGTGGTCCTCCTCCCTTCAAGATATGTTTTGGTGGGATTCATCATGTGGAATGTTTTGTATGATGATTTCTTCCCTCGTTGTTTTAAATTGATTTATATTATGAAAGAAATTGTATGAATTTTCTAGCAATGAGAATGATTGAAGGAATTACATGTGACTGTTATAGATGAGTAGATTTACTTGTGCTCACTAAGTTTATGAGATAATGTTATATTGATGCAACTAGAAATTTTGTCATAATAATGAAATTCTAATTTAGGTTGTTAAAGGATCAATGTGTAGACCTTACGTAGTATTGGTATATCCAATCCCTTGTTAAGGTAAATAGTCATGCTTGAGACTTTTGTTGCCTCCAAAAGAAAATGCTTAGTAGGTAGTTGTATGACCTATGCCATGGTGTTATTTTTACATATGCTTATAATTTATTTGTGACTATTGTACATAAGAAATGTGGCAAAAAAAATTTGAGTTGATAATGGAAGGATGTTTATATTACTCACCTCATTAATGTTTCTATGAAATTAACTTCATGAGGTGTCCATACATAGATTAAGGTGTGAGATAACTAATGGAACGAGATGTGGGTGCATGCAAACCAATTAGGGGACAATTCCCGTAAATGAAATAATCAAAGATATTTCAGTATATTCTAATCCATGCATGTCAAAAGAATGGTATCCTATGGGGTGAGTCTAGCTAATTTTACATGTTACATAAGTAGGAATATCACTAAACCATTTGGCTATGCATGTGGGATTAGGATCATGATTCCGAGCCATCTGTCCATGCTGGTTACCTTAAGTTCAATTTAATGTTCATTAATGCTTGTGTGAGGTTGTGAAAGAGTGTTGTTGGCTACATGCTCTATGATGAGAGATTGACTCACATAATGTCTCATAGATGAACAAATTCAACATCATATATCCACCTTATATAAGTAATAAAGGTTATATATCGACACACTCAATGTGCTCTTGGCAAGAGCAGAACGTTAAGGGTAAAAGGAGAAAAATTTCCCGACTAGGAAGCCTAGTAGCTAATTCTCAAGGTATACTAAGGAGGTTTCTTACGTGGTTCTTGGTGTATATCCTCTTCTTTTGATATTTCTTGTTCCTCTTCTTCATCCACTTAATAATCTATGTAAAATATTTTCTTGTCGGCACACTTATGACCTTTAGTCTATTTTCTATCACAACTCTAACAAAGTCATTTTTCTCTTTTTTCCATCAACTGTTGTGGTGTAAAACTTGTAGGTTGTTGAAGGCTAGGAGAAACAACACTTATGTCTTTAGAGTTGTGAGTGGTAGACTTCCTTGTTGCCATAATTTTTCTTTCCAAACACCAAAGATATTCACTGTAATTACAAATATAACCAATATATATTATTAAAGTTGTAAATTATTTTTGTGGTCACTAAAATATGAAAATGAAAATACAGCCTACATAAATGTAACGCTCGTAATCAGCACATACTGATGTTGGATGAGACTTCTCATTACTGTTTACGAGAGACGTCTCATTGCTGGAAAATTAGTGTTCCAAGGTTTCCCAAATTAAGGTTTCTTAAGTCAAAATTGAAATTTAGGGTTTGGGTGGAAAGCAAAACACAAGTTTCGTTTCCGTCCAATTTTTCATTGGAAATATGAAAGTATATGAAATTTAAGCTTAACACTTACAAAACACAATTTCATTTCTGTTGAAATTCCGAAGAAATTAGTGTCAGAAAAATATTAAAATTTAATGTTTGTGTGGCCAACAGAACACAACTAAATTAAAATTGAAGATTGCGTTGACTTGCAAAACACAATTTCGTTTCCGTTGAAATTGGAATAAAATTTAAACACAATTTCATTTTACGTAGAAATTTTCATTTCATGTAGAAATTTTCATTTAAAGAGGTTTTCGCTTATCGATCAGGGTGTGTATCGTTTCAAGGTTTCCCGAAGAAACTATTGCGTGGCAAACTTTCATCGGAAATATGAAAATAAATGAACGTTGGTTTTCAATGGAAATATGTAAAGGTTGGTTTTCATTGGAAATATAGGCAACGTGTATTATCATTGGAAATACATCAACGTAATTTCGTTTGCCTTGAAAATATGATTGCTTCTCTTTCGTTTCTGTTGAGATTTCATTGGAAATATGAAAGTAAATGAAATTTTAATTTTAATTTATCGTTAGCTTAAGACTTGCAAAACACAGTTTCGTTTACGTTGAAATTTTAAGAAATTAATGTTTATAGCCTGTCATGGAAATAATTAAAATTTGAGGTGAACTATTCAAACAAATCACAGCTTTCATTTACGTGGAAATTCTCACTGTCATTGGAACTGCCTGCCTTAAATTTCATTTCCCATGAAATTTAAATAAAATTTAAACACAATTTTATTTAGGTGGAACTTTTCATTTAAGAGGTTGCACATGTTGTCCACTGGTTTTAGCTCTACATATTTTCTCTTATTCAGTTTATATAATATTCTCCACCTTGAAAGTGTTTATTGTTCCAAGCTTTTAAGTGTTTCAGTTTTTCAATTTTTTTAAAATTTGAGGTTAGCTATTCAAACAAAACACAGTTTAAGACTTGCAAAACATACAAACAAAACTAGTATAACCGTATAGTAATCACCACCACAACTTGATGTTAAATGATAAATGCTCAAATCAGCCACAAGTCCCTATGCACAAAGATCTATTGTTCCAAAGTTAAACTAGTCTTCCAACCTCACAGAAAACATTAGAATTTAAGGTTTAAGGCTAAACACAACCTTCATTTAAATATAAATTCTTGCGAAATATGAAATTAAAATTTATGGTTGTCTTGACGTAAAGAACACAATTTCTTTCATAGTTTTTGCTTTTCCATTTTCACTGTGTTTATTGTTCCAAGGTTTCCCAAAAAAGTTATGGTTCCAATCTGTCAGAAAAGAAAAGAATAGATATTAGCAAAACACACTACGAATTAGGAAGGTAAATGAAATTAAAATAAAAGGTTGGTTTGACTAAACCACAGTGGGATTATACCTTTAAATGAAATTTCTCCTCTGTTTTTCCTCGTAGGGATTATATATAGTCTTCTCCATCGTACAAGGGCTTTAGAGATTCTTATATGTGTAAGTTGATTGATTAAAACTATCGATTATCAGAGGATCAGAGTTTCTTTACCACTATGCTGAGAGGAAAACAAGAAAATATGTCTGCCAAGAGTAGGGGAGTGGAGATCTCCGCAGAGGAGTGGAAGTAGCTTAAGAAGGAAGGGAAATTTAGAGGCGTGGAAAGACGTAGATCTGGCACCTACGTTGCTACTCTCTGGAGCAGCTCCAATCGTACTCGCCTTGGAACGTTCCACAATCCGGAGTCTGCTGCATTTGCTTATGAGGAAGCAAAAAGAAAAAGCGATCAACATGAACAGATGAAGAAAAAGGGGGAAGTCTTGTGCCCTGATTCGAGCAACAGGCCTGGTGACTCTGAGGAACGGTTGCAGCAACAAAAAGAAGCGGAGGTATTCGAAGGTTCCAGCAGCAGCATTGGTGTGAGTGACAGCGTAGCATACTATAAAGGATCTGGTCTGTTAGAAGAGATAATAGCTCCTTACTTCAAATTACCCATTCCTTGACCACTAGTACATCCTATTATTATTCAGGATCTGTTGTTGCAGGCGTATTGAATAGCTTTGATGTCTGAATAGGATCTGTTGGGTATGATGTGGCTTCGCCCCATTCTCAGTTCTAAATGCACAATAGTGAAGTAAGGAAATTAGGCAAAGGTAATGAATGTTGATGATGGAGGGTTGAAAGTTGTTGTTTGGGTGGAGAAATCAAAGGCCATTGTAAAGGTTTTTGCATGGCAATTGTTCATTTTAAAATTGTGATTTGGGTTTATTTTGGAAGCTTTTATATAGTAAAAGTACTACATTACCTAGTCTTCTACCCTAACAAGTTGTAATTGTGAACTCTCTTTAATTATGAATGGTAAATAGTGAGTAGTTGTAATTGTTAATGTTAAATAGTGAATTTATTTTTTGGGACTATGGAGCTATTGTTGTACCTCCTTGCAAGCTTGGTTATAGTAGAATTTTATTTTTGGTACTTAGTTATGGCTCTTCAAGTTTACTGGAAACTAAATGAAATTAGTTGCCTAGCTCTCAATAACTCAAATCCCTATGTCTGCTTAGGATTTTATGAAAATTTCTGGTTATGAGCATTATGTAAAGAAATTTTACAAAATATTCTTGGTTTAGGGAATTATGAAATCCTTGGTATAAACAATGGCTCAGTGCACTCTCAAACCCGCATTTCCACTATTAATCCATGTGGTCATGGGATTCTTTCTTGTCTTCACTCATTGCTTTGCTTTATGATCTTAAACCCCCTTTTTCAAAAAAATTAAAATAACTAAACATGACACCATTTATTATTACTTTTTGTTAAAGCTATGTTTTGAAAATTATATTCAATTCAAATTTTATAATATACTACAATGAAAATATGGAACACACCATTCAAAAAAATGAATGAAAAACTAGAAAAATAGAACAACTCTAATGACATCTCTCTAAAATTGAGAAAGACACGTTCTCACATATTTTACAATAGTTTCCTTTCCTTAGTTTGATTATGTGTTACCCCATTATTCAATATAGTGCTTTCTTTCACTTCTCAAACTCTACTTACTGACCCATCTAGTGTTCATTCCAACACTTCTTCACATGTTGTTCATGTTTATCCTCTGTAAGCCACTCTTTAATCATCTCTTAGATGTTAGAGGAGAAAGTTACCATAGTGATCAATCATTAATAGGAACATCCACATCATTCATTGTTGATAGTTCTTGTATGTTGTTCAGCTTTGCACCAAATTTCTGTAGCTTGTTGAAATTTCTACTTAAATGGTTTTATCCACACACCAACACCAATAAGATACTTTTGTAGAATATGAAATGAATTATTTCAAGCCAATTGAGAAGCTATGAAGAAAAATACATATAAAAAAAGTAAAGCAATTAAAAAACAATTACTGTGTGACCTAAAAAATGCTCCAAAACTCATATATTAATTCAACTATTAACTAATGTAAAACTATTACTAAAATCAACTCTGCAACATGCTCCAAAAATCATATATTAATTCAACTATTAACTACATTATTAAATAGTAAAACTATTACTAAAATCAACTCTGCAACAAATCTAATTTCCAGCACTACTATAGCTAACAATTTGATGCGTTAATTTTTCACAGAAAACAAAATAGCAATTTACATAACAAATTAAGCATTATTCGATTTACTATGTTATCTAGTAGTGCTAAAAAATGATATTTTGCAACTTCATTGGTTAATATATCTCCTAGTTGATGATGAGTATTTATATGCTCAATTCAATGTCTAATGAAGTGATATTTCAGTCAAAATTATTTCAGTCAAAATGCTTTGTCATGCTGTGATGAACTCTTTTCTTTGATGATGAACTCTATTCTTTGCTAAATTGATGGCACTTACATTATGACAACAAAACACTCTAGGCTAAATTTGCTTTTCTCCAATTTCTTCCAAAATTTTTCTAAGTCAAAGAGCTTGTGTACATGCTGAGCTAAGTGCAACATACTCAGTTTTTGTGGATGAGAGGGCAACAATGCTTTGTTTTTTTGAGCTCCATGTAATCAAACTAGAACCAAAAGAGAAACAATTTCCACATGTGGAATTACGGTCATCAAGACTACCTCTCCAATCTCAATGACTAAATCCAACAAGATTGAACTTTCGAGAAGATTAGAAATGAATTCCAAAATTTAGGGTGCCTTTCACATACCTTAAAATCCTCTTGGCTGCCTTCATATGTATTTCACATGGATGTCATATACCTTGAAACAAGTGAAACTCGATATGTAATATGAGGCCTTGTGTGCGTTAGAAATATCAAGCTCCCCACAATACTACTGTAAGTTTTCTCATCAACTAAATCAGCACCATCATCTCTACATAACACCACTACATGAGTACTTGGAGTAGGGGATGGATGACAATCAAGCATATCAAATTTATTTATCATATCATGTGCATAATTTATGTGACAAATGAAAATCTCATCCTTACTTTGATAAACCTCAATTCCTAGAAAACATTTCATGATGCCTAGATCTTTCATGTGAAATTCATTCACCATAGGAGCTTTGAATTTATCATTGATCTTAGAACTACTACCCATATACAATAGATCATCGACATACAAACTTATGATTAAAATATCAATACCTTATTGTTTGTAGTAAAGGGTAGGATAATTCTTACTTCTCTAGAAGCCATTTTCCTGAAAGTATCCATCAATCCTTGCATACCATGCTCTTGGTGCTTTCTTAAGGCCATACAAAGCCTTCTTCAACTTGTATACATTATTCTCCTTTCCTTCCACTTCAAAACCTCTGGCTACTCCACAAATACTTCCTCTTTTAAGTACCCATTCAAGAAGGCACTTTTCACATTCATATGATGTATGCTCCACTTTTTATGAGCTGCTAATGAAATCAACATTTTGATGGTCTCCTATCTTGCTACTGGTGCAAATGTCTCTTCATAATCAATTCCATACTTCTGTGTGAATCCTTTAGCAACTAATCTTTCTTTGTGTCTTTCAACACTCCCATCACTGTTAAATTTAATCTTATAGACCCATTTCGTGCCAATCTTTTTCTTGTCATGTGGAAGCTTTGTCAATGTCCAAGTGTCATTCCTTTGAATGGAATCCATCTCTTCTTGCATGGCTTGCTTCCAAACCTCATTAGTACATGCATCTTCAAAACATGATGGTTCAAATTCAGCCTCGGCTAATAAAGCAAAATTGACTATCTCACCTATTGGGCTTCCTTCATGTGGTTGATTTGCACTCCTCTCATAAATATCACTCAATATTCTTACCTTCCTTGTAGAACTTGGAGAAGAAGTTGGACTTGAACTTGATGTTGAAGAAATTGATGAAGGGATTCTTGGTGGAGTTAAGCCACTAGTTATAGAAACATTAGTTAGCTGCTCATGATCATTATCAACAATTAAATCATCATTCAAAATAGATTTTGTCTTCTCAACATGGCCTTTTTGATGACCATAAACTCCCCCTTCATCAAAAATTACATCTCTTGAGACAATAAGCTTGTTAGTTAGGTACATGCACATAAGTCAAACAACCAAAAACTTTGAAATGATTAACATTAGGCCTTTTTCCATACCAAGCTTCATAAGAAGTCATCTTTTCCAGTGCATTGGTGGGGCTACAGTTGATGATGTATACTTTTGTAGCAACTACATCTCCCCAATAAGAGTTGCTCAATCCCTTAGTTTTTAGCATGCATCTTGCCATTTCAATCACAGTACGATTTTTTCTTTTAGCTATGCCATTCTGTTGGGGTGTGTATGTTGTAGTATGCTGCCTCTTGATGCCATTCATATCACAATAACTCTGGAAATGTTTTGAGCAGAATTTTCCTCCACCATCAATCTGCAAACGTTTGATCTTGCACCCTCTCTCATTTTCTACAAGGGCTTTAAACTTCTTGAATGTATCGAGGGCTTCACTTTTGGCCTTCAAAAAATATATCCAACAATTTCATGAGTAATCATCAATAAAAGTGATTAAATATGATGACTTACCCAAACTCTTAGTGTGCATAGGACCACATATGTCTGAATGAACAAGCTGAAGTGGGTGATGAGCCCTCCATGCCCTACCCTTTGGAAACCTTTCCCTTGCATGCTTTCCTTTAGCACATCCTTCATGAAGCTCCTTATGCTCTTCTACCTTGGGCAAACAAGAAACTAATGCATGTGAGGTTAGAAACTTTAAACTCTGAAAATTTAAATGCCCATACCTCAGATGCCATAACCAACTTGAATCCTCATAAGCCATATTTGCAAGATTGTTGTTATGTTCATCAAACCTCAAGGGAAACATTCTATTTCTTTCCATAGGCACAATAGTGATCACCCTATTTCCCTTATTCTTATCATAGATAGTACATGTCTTATTTTCAAAGGCTACTTTATAATTTGTCTCACATAGCTGCCGAATGTTCAAAAAATTATGCTTCAATTGTGGAGTATAATAAATGTCATGAGTACTCTTTATACCTTCTTATGTTTGGACCTCCATAGCTCCTTTGGCAGCAACCTCCAATGATTTATCATCACCAAGCTCGATCATGGATTTGAAACTTCCATCCTTTGGTGAAAAGAACTTCTCATTTCCTATCATATGGTTAGAGCATCCAAAATCTAGGTACCAAACATCTTTACTAGTATTTTCACCTTTGGCATGAGATAAAAATAAGTGATCTCGAGGATACTCACCACTTTCTTGAGCATAATTAGCATTTTTACCTTCTTTCAATCAACATTCTCTTTCAAAGTGACCATACCTATTACAATAGCAACATTGAACATTTCTCTTATCAAATCTACCTCTACCTCTTCCTCTGAAACTACCTCTTCCACTTGAGCCACCTCTGCCTCTTGAATAATTTTGGCTTTGCCATTTACGTTGACCTTGATGGCTTTTGGTACTACTGCTACTTGCATCTTCATTCTTTGTAATTTGTAATTTAGAAAAAAAAGCTTTCTCTACAGCTTCAAAAGTTTCCTTCAATCTTTCTTCATGAGACATCAAAGATCCAACCAATTCATCAAATTGTAGTTTTGTCAAATCCTTACTTTCTTCCATGATTACTGCAACATGATTCCATCTATGTGTTAAAGATTTCAATACCTTTTTAATTAAAACTTCATTACTTAAAACTTATCCAAGTGTAGCCATTTTATTGACCACATCTTTGACTCTCACACAATAGTCACTCACACTTTCAACTTCTTGCATCTTCAAATTCTTGAACTCTCACTTCAATGTGTGAAGCTTGACCACCTTAACTTGATCACTACCTTGGTATGTTTCTTGTAGAGTCTCCGAGGCAGCTTTGGTAGTTTTTTCTCATGATATTCTTGGAAATAAGCTCTTATCAAGAGCTATCTGAATGTGAAACAAAGCTTGAGCATTCTTCTGCCTTGCTTCCCTTCTTGTTGTTATTTCATTGGCTGTAAGAGCATTCCAATCAGTTGGCTCCTCATATTCGGATTCAACAATCTCCCACAAATAATTTCCAATAAAAAAGGTTAGCATCTTAATGAACAAATAATCATAATCGTTGCCATCAAATTCTTGAACTAGCATCTCGTTAGAATTCGACAATTCGACATGATTAACTTTGGCGAAATTCCAACAATACAACTTTAACCCAAAATAATTTTACCTACTCTCATACCACTTGTAGAATATGAAATGAATTATTTCAAGCCAATTGAGAAGCCAACAATACTATGAAGAAAAATACATATAAAAAAAGATAAAACAATTAAAAAGCACAGTTATTGTGTGAGCTAAAAAATGCTGCAAATCTCATATATTAATTCAACTATTAACTACATTATTAAATAGTAAAACTATTACTGAAATCAACTCTAAAACAAATCTACTTACATTACAGCTAATTTCCAGCACTACTACAGCTAACAATTTGCTGGCTTAATTTTTCACAGAACACAAAATAGCAATTTACATAACTAATTAAGCATTATTCCCAACACCTTTCTACTAACTATGAATTTTTTATGTTGTTCACTTTTGGTGAATTTATTCAACCTTCCACCCTCTATTCCTTGCTTATATCCTCACCTTCTCTAAGTTCCTCTTTTTCCTTTCTTCTTCAACTTACCCTGGACTTAGATCTTATGATTAGACTATTCATAAAATTGTGTGGTATTTAGAATAACCTCTCCCATTGTATTATATTCATCATATTTTATTTTGTCTCAATGTGATTGTTGTGACTTGGTGACATACCTCTAGATCTTGGTATTCTCATCCTCAATGTAAGCTACATACCTTAGAAACACCAATAATTTGGTCGTGTATTATTGAGGTGTCATTTGCCAAAGTTTGTGTTCATAGAACACTTTGCTATGGTGTCATAATATTTTTCACAGAAGTAGTTCACTTGAAAGTACTTTTCAAACTTCCTCCATGTTAGCTCTCTCTCCTTGATACATTTTATATTCTTGAAATCCTCCCACCATATATCATCCTTTCCTTTAAGAGTAAAAAAAGCCACCCTCAGATTCTCTTCTCATACACATGTAGCTTGAAGTACTTTTTAGTTCCCAAAATCCAAGACTCTACATCTTCTGCTTTATTTACCTCTCCATCAAAGGTTGGGGCTCTTGCTTTCTTGGATTATTATTGCATGGGAGTCTTCCTCCTTTTGCATGTATTCTCCTCTATCTGTAATAGTTTCCCTCTACTTTCTTATCATCCAATTTATAATTTTGGCTATTTCATGGGTTTTTATTAGGCTTGTTCTTGTAGTCATGGATAACACCAACCTTATTTTGTCGTTTTCATTGTAATTCTAATAAGGTTTTCCACAATTGATCCATAAAAA
>APFE030699182.1:26487-55084 GCA_000404065.3 Pinus taeda | reverse complement strand
AAATACTGATGAACATCTTGGCAAGTTTGAACCTAGAGCAGATGAAGGCATTCTCCTTGGTTACTCTCCCCAAAGCAAAGCATACAAGTGTTATAATAAAAGACTTGGAAAAATTGTTGAAATTATTGATGTAGTGGTTGATGAAGAAGAAAACACTCCTAGGCAGGTAAGATCTGAAGATTTCAAAGATGATGAGGACTATCCATCAACATCAAATCAAATTCATGATGAAGAAGAAACCTATGAAGAAGAAACCCATGAGGAGCCTAAAGAACAAATAAGGATAGAATAAAAGACTCCATCCAGATACGTTCAAAAGAATCATCCAAAAACTCAAATTTTGGGGTAGAAAGAGGTAGGTATACAAACAAGAAGAACAATTGTAGAAGCTTCAAGCTATTTGGCATTACTGTCCTCCACTGAACCACAAAATGTAAGAGAGGCATGCAAAGATGAATGCTGGGTCAAAGCAATGGATGAAGAACTTGAGCAGATCGAAAAGAATAACACTTGGGAGTTGGTTCCTAGACCAAAAGATAAGAATGTCATAGGAAGAAAATGGATCTTCAAAAACAAGTTGAATGAAAATGGGGAAGTGATTAGAAACAAGGCCAGAGTGGTGTGTAAAGGGTATGCACAACAAGAAGGAATATACTTTGAAGAAACTTTTGCTCCCATTGCTAGACTTGAGGCCATCAGAATGTTCCTTGCTCTCTCTAGCTTTCAGAAGTTCAAAGTATTTCAAATGGACGTGAAATCAACCTTTCTCAATGGAGACCTGGAAGAAGAAGTGTACATTGAGCAACCAGATGGTTTCATCCTTGGGAATGATCCAAATCTTGTATGCAGACTAAAAAAGGCTCTCTATGGTCTCAAACAGGCTCCAAGGGCTTGGTACTACCATTTGGACAAATATCTTCATCAACAAGGTTTTTCAAAAGGATCAGCAGATAGCAATATTTATATAAAAATTGAAAATGACAAATTGCTATACTTGTTGTGTATGTAGATGATATTATCTTTGGCAGCAATGAAGAAGCTATGAGTCAAATCTTTGCCTTAGTGATGCAGAAAGAATTTGAAATGTCTTTGCTTGGAGAACTGACATATTTTCTTGGATTGCAAATCCAACAAAATGAAGGCGGTATTTTCTTGTCTCAAACCAAGTATCTCAAGCAGATCTTGAAGAAATATGGCATGGAAGATGCAAAACGAGTATGTACCCCTATGGTTACAGGATGCAGCCTTAGTGTAAATTATGAATCAGCAGTAATGCATCAACCAACCTATAGATCCATGATTGGAAGTCTTCTTTATTTGATAGGTACTCGACCAGACATCATGCATGTAGTAGGAATAGCTGGAAGATTTCGGGCAAATCCAAAGGAAACCCATCTTCAGGCAGTAAAGAGAATTTTAAAGTATCTTCAAGGAACTCAAAACTACGACTTATGGTATCCAAGAGATACAAATCTCACTCTTCATGCTTATACAGATGCATATTGGGCTGGAAGCGTGGATGACAGAAAAATCACAAGTGGTGGTGCATTCTTTATGGGTTCCAGATTAGTATCTTGGTTCAACAAGAAACATAGTTCGATTGCTTTATCTACAGCTGAAGCGGAATATGTGGCTGTTGCATCTTGTTGCACTCAACTCCTTTGGATGATGCAAACCTTGCAGGATTTTCAAATCATTTGTACACCACCTATCTCCATCTTATGTGATAAGTGCAATTAGCATTTCAAAGAACCTAGTCATGCATTCAAAGACCAAGCACATACCTATCAAATATCATTTTCTCCGGGAACAAGTGCTGGAACAAAAGGTCAAGCTGGAGTATGTTCCGTCTAAGGAACAAGTTGCTGATATACTCACCAAACCACTACCCAGGGAAACTTTCAAATACCTCAAACAGAAGCTGGGAGTAGTTGATGCATCATCTTTCTATTAGATCTTGTCAGTTTCAGAGAAAAATGGGTGTACGCATGTTGCCTGAGGAGTATCTGCATATATACGTTGATTTGTGCAGATACAGTCGCGTATATGGAGGCTTGATGGATATCAGAAGGGACAGGCTCTGGTTGAAGAATGTCTGATATGGGTCTGAAAGAGACCATCTGGCACTAGTTCAGGGGGAGCAGATAAACTTCTAATGATGCATTGTTGGCATTATCTTAGAAGATTTTGGTTCCATTTCACAGCTGTTGTTGGTTTCAGGTGGAACAGAGGTAGTGTGAGAACAGAAGGAAATCTTGGTTGCTGATCTGAATGGTGATTGACAGATGCTGCTGCTATTAGTTATTGGTGACTTTCATAAGTCTTGCTCTACATATTTTGTCTCTATGTCATGTATCTCTTTTATGGTGTCAAGGTCATGTAACAGCCTATTTTGGTTTCTCCACTATGCCTAGGATGAAGATGTAATGTACTTGGTTTCCATATGTAATTTTGTGATGTATCCCCACTTGGTTGGGTGGATGATCCCCACATGGTTGGGTGATGGATGTATGTATTCAGTATTTTGGTAATAGGAAGGTCTTTTATGATGTATATGTCATGGTTCTTCTTGAAGAACATCTTTTGCAGATCTTGCCTACAGTTAGGGGGAGCATGGTCAACACAGTAAGGCAGAGATTTCAACATGTACTCAGGGGGAGCACAACCCTTTTCCCTTGATGACAAAGGGGGAGAATGAATTTGAGGATCTTGGGGTTGCCATCAAGTTCAAAGGGGGAGATTGTTGGCACTATGGCACTGATTTAGAACTATGGCACAGGTGTTGTCCTTGATGGCAACTCTCTTTGGTAACAAATCTCAGTTCAGGCCTTCAGAATGAAGGAAAAGACATATACGCAAGCTCATCTAGACTAAGGTGCATATACATGTGGGTTAGACGTTACAAAGGCGCGTATGCGTATACATGCACTTCCACGCAAGGAAAAGCGTGTATATGTTGGAGAGCTTACTTTTGGTCCGTGGTAGTTAGTCCTTGGTATTTGAACCTATGGTTTTGGACCATGGTGTCTCGTCAGAAGCGTTGATCCAAAGTTTTGGGTCCATGGTATTTATTTATTATGGTTTTGGACCGTGGTATTGTGGAAGGCCTAAGACTATAAAAGAGGAAGGAGATCATTTGGAAAATTGTGATCTGAATTAATTGAATATCTAATACGTGCTAGATCTGAAATTTTGGTGATTGGGGTGATGGTGCAGATTTGGATCTAAATGAAGGAGGAACCTTAGCTCAAAGAGAAGGATAAGTTCTATTGATGGGTCATAATCTTATGGCTTGAATGATAGTATCTTTATCTGTTATATGTGACGCATACTTGATCTATACATCTGATAATCTGAGTTAATTAGTGTATGAATATTTGAAAGAGTGAATTATCCTTTATAGATCTGTACGCAGGTTCAGTGAAGGAAAGGTGCGTATACACGTTGGTTCAGTGAATGAAAACAACGTATACGCAGGTTGTTCCAAACACAGAAGCGTATGCACGCAGGTTTCAAGTTATTAAAGTAGTGTATATCTTTTGAGTTGTGATCTAGCTGCTTCTGTTTATTGATGCAGTGTTCTGGGTTCAGAATTTGGTGTGTAGTTACTGGTACTGTGATTTGGGTATAGCTGTCAGAGAAGTGTCTACTTGATTCAGTGCTAATTGGTGAAAAGGAGATTGTTTATGATTGATTGATGTTCATGGATCCAGTATGAAAATTTATGAAACATGGTCCCTGGAAGAGAGATAACGTTGTAGCCTTCTGTAGGCTAGCACCTACGTACTAGTATCTTGGCTAGTGCAAGAGCTAAGGGGGTTGTAGCTCCCTTCCATGATCAGCTGGAGAGCGAGAGAGGGTTGTAGCTCTCTGTAGGTTGCAATCTGCATACTAGTAAAGGACTACACTAGTACATTGTAAAAGGAAGTTTCTAATTAAAAGAAGATAGAGATGAATTGCAGCAGGTGGTTTTCACCCACATTGGGTTTCCACCTTACATCTTGTGTTCTTGTGTGTGATTGTCTTCAGCTCTATTTTACTATTTCTGGTTACTGTTTATTTGATTCTAATACACAGATTAGTGATCAACATTTGTAAGATAAATTAAATTATTAGTCTACTTTGCATACGGAAGTTTCCTTCTCTGTAGTCGCGTATATACGCGGTTTTACCTAACTGAAGTAGCGTATATGATCTGGGTTTCAAAAATAAATAAGTGACTTGATAATATTGATTCACCCCCCCTCTCAGTATTATTTCCAACAGAATGGTTGTAGCTAGTTGAGTTGACATTGAGATGGATTTGTTGGATTTTATGTCAACAATATGATGTCACTCATGTTGGTCAAATGTTGGCATTGGTATGGTTGATGGTTGTTGGCACACTAGTTTAGTTGCCAATTAGTTCTTCATTTAGGTCTTCATGCTTATCTTCATGGATAAGAATTTTTACAGTGATGATTTGATATCATGATAATTATGATGCTACAAAGGTGCTACATAGTTTTGTCAGAGGTGTTATATATTGTTTAGATGATTGTTGGAGAGTGGAGAAATTGTTGGCACCCTTGCCAACCTTATTTGTTGGCTTTCTTGGCCAATCTTGTAGTGACACTTGGGAGACATGTTTGATCAATTTGCATATGTTCCAGAGGCTATGTCATAAGTTTAGAGTAATGTACAGGTAATAAAGAAGATCATCCAACAGGTGGCAGAGGTTTTGAGCTGAGGGAAAGATGTTTTTCTTCATCCCTAGCCCTAATCACATGGAGCCAAGCCTAGAAGAGTGACTAAAAGGCTCTAATCGCTGGTAGATAAGCCTATGGGAATGAATAAAGGTTCTAGTCAAGTTTAGCCTTTGTTGTGCATGCAAATTAGGGTTTTTACGAGTTTTTCTCCACAATCTTCACACAAATCAAAAGAAAATTAGCATGGAAATTCCGAGATGCTTCCAGAATAAGTTGTAAAGGTTAGAAATAATTTTTCAAGTTCCTCCAATGATGCAAACTCATTTAGTGCACAAGTAGTGGTCTTAGTGGATGGATTTGGTCCAATATGTGCACCCTTGATCCTATCCTCAAGCTCAATTTCACCCTACATGCTTTATATTCATCACTTGGGAGATGTGTGATGGTTTCCCATGTGTTTATGTGTGTAAGTGAAGGTTGAATTGAGGAAATATGCTTTAGACCTAGCCGTGACAAGAATTGCTTCAGTGTATGAGTACTAATGGATGCATAATGATTAGAATTGAAGCATGCTATAAAATATATTAGATTTGACGTTGCTATAGTGGAGATTATTTTTGAGAGTTTTGTATGTTGTTGGATATTTTTTGTTGGTGACTCTCACACTTCTTTTTGTAGGAGCTGCTGATGCATTTGGCACAGACCCATATTTTCTTTTTATGATCGTATTATGGAGCACTATATTCTAATGCGATGGTTTTATATTATGGTGGTATTTTAGATTTGATGTGGTCACTATTTTCCTAGAGAAGAGTGCATGTTTGTGGTGTTTTTGATTGATGAGATTGTCTTGCTGCTAGAGGTCGTACTGTAGGGATGAATTGAATTGAGCATAAAGCCTTGAGATCTAGTTTGAAAATAGAAGAAAGGAGGTCCACATAGAGTAGAAGAGTAGTGACTTCATGGATGTGCAGTAATGATTGCGAAGTTTTAGCGAAGGAGTGATTTCTGAATCCAATGGTAGTTGGATAGTACAATCTGAGTTGGGCAAGGATTGATTGATCGTAGTGGATTTCAATAGATGGCAGGCTGTAGATCCCTTGAGAACATAGTCTTCCGAGATAATCAGTAGAATCAAGTCTACAAGATGATCAGAGTCAGTTGAATGTATATGAGGTCAAGTTTCCTGACTGATGGGAGTGAACAAATCTATGTGAAAGACATATTTTTCTTAAAGAAGATTTATAACATTGCAACAACAACAAGTGTGGTTTTTTTTCGGGTCAAGGGTTTTCAACTAGATATCTTGTATTTCTTGCGTGGATGTGTTTTTGATGTGTTGATTATTGTTTCTCTCATGGTTACCTTGTTTTAGCTGCTTATATGGTTTATTTGCATAATATAATATAATGTGTTGTTGGTTAATATATGTGATTCTATAGAGAAGTTTAAATAAAAGACAAAATTTGGTAATAAATCACACTACTAGTTCACCCCCCACACTCCCCCCCCCCGCCGCCCCCCCCGCCTCCACCTTTAGTAGTTCTCAAAGGTTTCCGACAAAAGTATTTGTTCGTTTGTATGTTTATGTCTTACATTTTTTGCTAAATGTTCATCATAGTTAAAATGGTTAAAAGTGCACTTTTCATAGATCAACTATGAGAGAATGAGGAAATGTTATAAAAAATAAAGAGAGGAATGTTCTTTCCCAATATGTCTACCCTATCCCATTCCCAATTATATTTACTATAATAATTTCATACTAGGGTTTGGCTTGAATTTTTATTAAACTAAGGGGACATCTAATGAATACAAGACAACCTTTAAGTGCTTTTTCTCAAAAAGCACCTTTTTAGACCAAATTGAAAAACCATGCATACAGTGAGGTGGAAAATAGTATAACACAATAATTTCAACCGAAATCACTCAGAAAGAATGAAGAATGAGGGTATGGTGGAAATTTTTCTGAGATTGGTAAAAATGGGTTAAAAGATAAAAAAAGATTGTCATTTTGTCAAATCAATACAAGAAACTGACATAGAATTTGAGAATGTGAAAGAGATTTTTATCACAAATACATTTGTCTTCAACCAATAAGCTTATTTCCAATTAATGACATCTATACAATCTTTTGCAGGAATTTTTCTAAGCCTAGTTTTGTACATTTGCACGTTGTTATTGATAAAAGAATTCAAGAACTTAAGTCATTAGTTTTTAATTTTGACCAAGAGACTTACAAATTGTGCACAAGTTTAAATAATTCATTCATTCAAATATGATTGCACAATGTTTACACCAAATTTCCATCATAGTAAAAATGATTCAAAGTGCACTCTTCATAGAATGAATGATTAGAATATCTTGTGTAGACTTATACATTATGAATAGCTATAAGTAATTAATTCAAATATGATCATGAAATATGTTCTTGCATTTGTATGTTTATGGCTTTCATTTTACACAAAATGTCCATCAACATCAAAAATGTTAAAAGTGCACTTTTAATAGATATAGTGCAAGGTGATGAAGGAAGGTTATTAACAATCAACATAGGAGTGTTATTTCCCAATATGTGTACCTATCCTAATCCTAATAGGAAGGATACCAGTTCGAATGAGCCATTTAAGACAAGGATGGGAACTAAACGACTCTGGGGTTGGTGTGTTCTAACCTCACACTACATCTCTCCCCTCATGTCCATTAAATGTGGGGAGGATGTGGCCTTGCATGCCCACATTTCCACATTCACCGACATCTGGATATTTACTAGAACCATTTCATAAAAAGGGTTGGATTTAACTTTTATTAAACTAAGAGAATGTCTCGTAAATATAGGACAACCCAGAGGTTTTTTTACTCAACAGACATATTTTTAGCCCAAATTGAAAAACCATGTGTATATTGAGGCGAAAAATAGTGATTACACCATTTCCAAATGCAATCACTCAGAAAGAAGTAAGAATGAGGGTATAGTGAGCATTTTTTTCAGCAGGGTAAAATAGTCTTAATATTGAAAATATGTCATTTTGTCAAATCAAGTGCAAGAAATAAACATAAATTTTGAGAAATGTGAAAGAGGTTTTTGTCAAAATTGCATTTTTATTTATCTCCATAGGCTTATTTTCAATTAATGACATTTGTATAGTCTGCAACATACATTTTTTTAAGCCTAATTTTGTATATTTACAAAACAATTCAAGAACATAGTCATTAGTTTTAAATTTTAACCAAGAGACTTACAAAATGTGAAATATGATCATGCAATTTTTGGGCATGTTCGTATGTTTATGTCTTGCATTTTACACCAGATGTCTATGATAGTAGAAAAATTTAACAATGCACTTCTTATAGGTCCATTATGTGAAGATGAGGCAAGGTTATAAAACAAATAGAGGAATGTTCTTTTCCAATATGTGTATATATCCCATTCCTAAACCAATTTGCTATAATCATTTCATCACAGGGGATTGCTTGCATTTTTATTCAATTAAGGGGACATCTCATGAAAACAAGACAACAATTAGGTGTTTTTTCTCAACAGGCACCTTTTTAGCCCAAATTGAAAATCCAAGTGTATAGCGAGGTGTAAAATAGTAGAACACACCATTTGAAACTTAAATCACTCAGAAAGAAGGAAGAATGAGGGTATGACATGCATTTTTTTGTGCTGGGTAAAACGGGGTTAAAAAATAAAACATTGTCATTTGTCAAATCAATTGCAAGAAACTGACATATAATTTGAGGAATGTGAAAGAGGGTTTTGTCAAAAATTACAACTATATTAAGCCTAATAGGATTATTTCCAATTAATGACATTTGTACATTATTTTGCAGGCATTTTTCTAAGCATAGTTTGTACATTTTCACTCAGTTCTTGATAAAATAATTAAAGAACTTAAGTCCTTAGGTTTGAATTTTGACCAAGAGGCTTACAAATTGTGCACGTGTAAATAAATCATTCATTCAAATATGATTATGCAATACTTGCATGAATTTTTATGTTTATGGCTTGCATTTTAGACCAAATGTCCATCATAGTAAAAATTATTAAAAGTGCACTCTTCATAGATTGAATGCTAGTTATAAATATTATTATATAAAAGTTTATAACATAAATTTATTATGTATATATTTTATACTATAAATTTTATTATTCGTATAAATTTCTAAAAACTTGTTTTTTTGCCATCCTCATTGTGCATACTCTACGTACTTCCTCAATGTACATCTTACACTTCCATCCTCAACATCCATCCTTAGTGTGCATCCTGAACATGAATTCTCAAATTACATTCTCAATGTGCATTGAACTCTGATTCAAAGACATCATAGACAATGAAAACATGGGTCTACTCTATCACGACACCAACTCACAAGCATGGCTTCCAAGGTGAAAATTTCTTCATGAAAATGTTCCAAGAGAGCGCCAATGAATGGAATGATAGAGACAAGTGTTTAGAAGGTATGCTCAATATACTCTTAGGAGAAGGAGGGCATCAATTTATTTTTGGAGAATTCAATTAGATCAATTGAAGAGGTAGATGTGGTTATTTTTAATTATGATCATGAGTTGAAGGAATTGGTAATTTCTTGGCATAAGTCTTATATGGACCCTGATTTGGTTTATGAAGAAACTAAAATACCACACAAGGGAAGAGTAGTGCTGGACCACTTGAAAACCCCCAAGGTAGAAGAGACTAAGATGACTAACAAAATTTTTGGAAAAAAAATAGTTGGTCCCAAAAACTGTTTAAAAATGTAATATGTTCCCCTAAGATTATACAAAACCATGATTCATATTGTCCTTAGGACCATTCTAAATCACCTCAAGAAAGATATTCCTGGTGAATGCATGAAGCTGGTCATAGACTAGGTTGAAGAATTGGCCATAGAGGTACCTTTTTTATTGGTTAAGAAATTGCACCACACATTGTAGGAAAGTAATCTTAAGAGGGTCAATTTTAGCTACCCTAGCACACAACAAAAAATTATTAACCTATATCGAACGAGCATAGTGTGATCAAGGGGTATCAAACAAATATAGAATAGGAGGTGTAAAATGTAGGGAGATGATGAAAAAATACCTCAACATTCTCTAAAGAAGTATGTGGAAGGGGTTGCTCCTGTTATCACTTCAAAACTACATGAATACATTTTGCAGCTTTGGCAGGCTTAAATGCATGCCAAGATGCAGATATGGTGTAAGGATTTGTCAAAAATTATGAAGTATCTATAGTTGATGATATGTCAACTCCTTTAGAGGGTCAAGATGATTATTGTATAAAGAGATGTAAACTGTGCATGACTAAGGATAAGAAGTTTATTGAACTCATGCAAAAAGTTGTAGATTTAGGGAAATCCAAAGATTAATTATGTTCTCCAAAAAGTTCACCATGATTCCTTAAAAAATATATGTGCGATATTGATGAATAAGGATCAACATGTTCTTCATATAAAGCAGGAAATTGTAGGCTTACAAAAATATCTAGTGGATAGTGAACAAAGGGAGAAGGTATCTAAGACAAGTAAGTAATAAATATTGAAGATTTGAAAGCTAAAGCACATAAAGCTATAGGTTATGCATTTAAGGAAAATAATTTTGTTTATGAAATGTATAAGTTTTAATAGAATAAATATGAAGCCATGAAACAATGGCTTAAAAATAGGCTTGTGGTTCTTAATATACTACCTCTAAAGACCTTCATTCCACTTGAAATAAAACTTATGCCATAAGAAAAGGAGAAAGAATAATATATTTGTATTTTAAATGATGAGTTTAGAAAGGGCTAAAATGATGGAGAGTAAGATCCTAAAGAAAAATGAAGGATTGAAAGGTGGTAATAACTTCAAGTCCTTGTTATAGCTTGAGTACTCATTAAGAGCACGAGAGAATATCTTGAATCAATCTATTGAAGCAATAAATCATAAAGATAATAAACTCAAAGATACCTTGCATAAGTATGATTGGGCCTTACAAGAGTGAAATATGTAATTTGTAAAATTTGTTGCAACAATGGATGTTGGAAGTGATGTGCTCGACACATCAAAATAAAGAAATCACTAAAGAAGAATCTAGTTGACAAGGAAGAGCATATTAACGATATTAAAAGAAAATTATTGGACGGACACAAAACACAACATTTGGGATGCCAAAGTCAGATAGACAATTTGAAATCCTAAATTATCGCTTTGTAGAATAAGCCCATATCTCTTGTAGTTCCAATTTTGTAAACCTCAGATGAAACAAATTTGAAGGCACTAGAATCAAACGAGGAACAAAAGTTTAAGGCTCAATTGGAACTAGTTAAATCTAAGTTGATAAATGTGAAGAATTCAATTCAGGAAAAGGAAAAAGATTACTCTAAAAAGTACAAGAATAATGTGGAGTTATTGAAGAAGTACACTTGAAAAAAAAAATGCAAAACAACTTGAAACAATATATAAACATAGTGAAGGAGTTGGAAGATAAATTACAAGGTGTTGCAACTTACAAAGAAATAGAGGCTTCTACACAAGTAAATAGAGATTGTATTGCATTATATTGTTGTGAAGAGGAGGGCCTGTAGAAACCTCCCAAGCAACCTCGAAGTCTATAACAACCATATTTGTACATATTATTACTGTAAATACATTTCAATGTTTAATATATATATATATATATATATATATATATATATATATATAATGTTTTTGTTTATGGACACAATGTATTTTTTGTGTAATTAATTTTTTCTCATAAGATTGTTTCATCATTGTATTTCAATAAGAAAGATATAGTTCTTTATTATTCATAGAATCAAAATGACTTACATGGTCAAATCAGAGAGAAATCATGTTTCTGTATTACTTATAACTTATAATCAAAGAAAAATCTAGTTTCCATAGTTTTTTCTCTAGGAAAAAAAAACATAATTTTATAATTAGAAGATACAAAATCACACTTGGCCGATAGTTGTCCACCATGTATTTGCACTAGTGATCTCATGGAATTGACCACAAAAAGGATTACAACTATTTAAAATATAAAAAACATAACTATATGACATTTCATATACAACATATACAATCATATAGAGAATTGGTTACATAATATAAGTGGATAATATGAACATATCATTCCATTTGGACCAATATCCTTCCCCAAGAGAGTATTTTCCTTGGAATTTTGCTTTCTGTAGACAAGCTCATATAACCATTTTGCATAAAATGGTTGCATTGTAATCATCTAGGACCTTTTTCTTTTTTCTTGGTCTCATATCTCTTTTATTAGCACAAAGTATTACAAGATTTTTATATTTCTTTAGATTTCAACTGTTTCCCCTACAATCTTTTGGTTTCCCCCGATTTTTCTCTACACCAGTTATCAAGGATGGAAATCAATTTGATTATGAGCGATTTCCTCCATCATCGGCATGTCAACAGTAGTCTCTCAACACACTTATTGTGTTTCACTGTGTTTTACATCTGCAACAACATATGCCTCATTCATCTGATGTGTAGCATCAGAATGATCACACTCACCTGGCACATTTCCTGAAATAAACAAAATTTTCCATGTCGAAGTGCATGTTAAATATCCACTTTACTAAAAATACAATGTTTTGTAAGATAAGAAACATCAAAATTGAAAATTCAAAAAATTTACAAATTTACAAAATTCCAGTCTTTTGTTACAGATTTACACTATTTTTTTACTATTCTACAAATTTATAGAGTTATAATTTCCACATTGTGTTGTAGATTTACACTCTATTAATTTAGTATTTTACAAATATATGGATTTTTTGATTTTATGAAAATCACACTCACCATTGGAGGGAAATAAAAGTTGTTTATTTTTTGTTTGAATCTTATTTTTTTCCTTGCGTTATTGAAAGAAATGTGATTCACGATAAGCTTCGTCGCCATATTTACTTGTTTCGTCACCATATTTACTTGTTGGCCATGATCTTGCAAGATTCTTACTTACCTATAAGGAGATATTAATAATTAAACACACAATCTGTTGGAAACATTTGAGCACTAGTGAGAGGGGGGGTGAATCAGTAGTGTGACTTATTAATAATTTTATCACTTTAAACTTTTCTACTAAATCATGCACATAACCAGAAACATATCACATAAAACATAACATAAGCATAAGACATGTAAGAAGCTAAAATGAAATATTCATGAGAGAAAAAATAATCAAAACATTAAAGGAACAATCACATCATCACACATGAGACATAATATATCTAATGGAAAACCATTCACCGGGCCAAAAAACACCCTTATTGCTGTTGTGCTGGTTGGAATATTTGATTAAGAAAATGATGTCTTTTACATAGATGCCTAACTCCCATTAGTCAAGAAACTCCACTTCATATACAATCAACTGAATCCAACTAGCCAAGAGAATTGATTCTACTGATCGACATGGAATTCTTTATTCTCAGATGGATCTACGAACTACCATCTGTTGAAATCCACCACGATCAATGATCCTCTCCCAACTCTGATTGAACTATCTAACTCCGATCAGATGGAGAAACTGTTCCTCTCACTGAAACTTCATCATAACTGCTCCTGTTCTCTATGAAAACCTTGTTTCATTTATTTTCATACCGGATCCCAAGAATTTTTTCTCAACTCAAGTCAACTATGAAATCCACGTCTCAGTTGCAAGACAATCTCATCAAATCATATAAAAATACCACAAAAATATGCTTTGTACTCGAGAGAATAGTGGCCATAATATATCCAATGAAAACTGAACAATATAATAACTAAAAACTGTAATAAAACTCCCACTTTCCATAACAACAAACCCTCACTCCAAATTATAATTACTACATAATATAATCAGCAGCATAAAATAAAATGGCTATGTGCCAAATGCATTAGAAACACCTACAAAAAAAATGAGGGAGTCATAACCTCAGAGATATATTAAGCTATATATCTCTACAACAACTTTGCTACAATTCTCTATATCTCTAATTTGCAATATTAAGTTATGAAACAAAACACTGCTTCGGTAAATAGATATACTCATTTTGTTTCCATTTTCACTCATACACTGAAGCATCTATGCTGTCAAATAATTCTAAATCATTCCTCTACTTGTCTACAACCTTCTCACTTGCATACTAACTACATCAACCTTAGTCAGCTCCAAAATGAAGTATATAAAGCATTTTGAGCATACTTAACCTTTGGCATAGGATCACAAGTGCAAAAATTTGACGAAACCCATCCTCAACCATCACTACCTGTGCATTAAATGCATTCACACTGATTGGAAGATTTTTCAAACTAATTTCAACCTTTTTCGATTAATCTAGAAGCCTCCTAATACTTCCAAGTCAAAAAATATGGATGTGCACGAGGAATGAGGATAAATTCTAACTAAATACACAACCACATGCACAAAACTAGCTGATCTAGGTTGTAAACACATGTAGAGGATTGTCTCCATGCATTTGGAGCCTTTCAACCACATGCATAAGCCTTCATTGCTGCGATTGGGGCAGAGGATGGTCAGAACCCAAAAACTCTAGCTAAAAACTGCCTCCAACTTATTTCTTATCTTCATCTCCTCCTATACATGCTCCCAAACCTTTCTCATAGCCTTTGAAACATCTACAAATGGAAAAAACAAGTCTCTACCAAGTTGACCTAAAGGACAACAATCAAGGGTTGGAAATTCTACCAACAAGTCCTCTTCTCTCCTTTGACACTTGTACAAGTTGCAACTCGTATGAACACACTTTGAGCACCTCTGTACCATCATCATCATACCAACATACTGCTACAACAAGTCATATTCATGAGCATAGATGAATACCTAGTATTCCATCTCAACTAGTTTTCCATCTCAAAAACATGAATGGCACTTGAGCCATCATCTCCATCACATGTAGATCTGCATCATCCACCTATAAGATGATATCTAGTTCCTCCAATCAATAAATATTCCAACAGATGTGAATAAAAGACAACTCCTCCACGACCATCATTCTACCAATAAGCTAAATCATCAAAGGTTTACATCAATGCCAACATAACCACCTCAATATCAACACAAATCACTGCAGCCATACTACAAGAATGGAATCAATACATAAGCTAGTCTATATAGGGTTTACATCAATGCCGACACAAGCTAGCTTCCGTCATGAAATCAATGCCAACATCATCTAGCTACACACATGAACACCATAATGCCAACACCATCATGAGCCCTTGCACTATAAAGCTAAGGAAGAATTATATACCATTTAAAATTATAACATACTTAGAATTGGTGGATTAATAAATGATTTCTTTTATTGTTTCACCCATGAGTTGAATAGTTGTTTTATTTGGTGATAATTTACATCAATAAATCACGATGCCAACAATTCTTCAATTTCATATTTATGTAGATTTCTTCTCTTTCATATTCAACAATAAGTTGACTTCTAATGGGTGAAGATATGAATCTTCTTTCTTTGAATTTTTGGAAGGTATCTTCTAGCCTCATAACAAGCTTGAAAAATGGTTCTCACATCTCATTTACAAGACAAATTTTGTCATGTTGAAATGTGTTTCTATACTCATTAGCAACCCATCTCCCTCCTCCTCTATTACTATTCAAAATTTTCATTTCACTATGCTTACATTCCATTACTTGAATCCTTAACCTTCCTAAGGTATAAAAATGAATAGCCCTAGTCATATGAAAAACATGGGATCCTTGGATATTCAAACAAGAAATCATCTCATCCCATAAACAACATGAACATAAGAAAACTAACTCACTGAAAAGGAATCCATGTTGGAAAATTAAAGATATTATATTAGGGTTTGATTCTCCTTTCTTGATAACTACTTGTGAGTGTGTTGGATTCTTTTACTTCTTTATTATCTTATCTTTCATAAAGAAATTATACATACATAAGATCACAAAACAAGAGACACAAGATATAGGTATATGCTAGGGAAAAACCCCCTTGAAGGGGAAAACCTAGTCAAAGTAATTCTTCCTTTCAATAGTATTCTTTGAGACTCTTCACCCCAGACCAAGTCCAGACTTTCCATCCACACCATGTCAGCCTCCAAGATCTTCAACCCCTTCCAACAACTTTTGACTAGGCAGCAATTCGCAGCAACATGTAGCTTCCGACATTAGCAAAAACCTAGGAGACTTTGATCTCCTAAACCAGACCTCGAAACATAGAGAGAGAGGCACCAAAAATACATTTTCGCTCTTCTCTAGAGATTCCCCCAAACTCACACTTCTTTTCTCCTCCCAAAAGCATACTTTTCACTTCCTAACTCTTCTAGAGATATTGAATTTCTTGAGAGAGTAAGTGCTCCAAATGACTTCAACATCCTTCAATATATAGGCTTCTTGTGGGTCGAATCGGGGTCTTTAGGCCGACTTGATTTTCCTTAGACCAACATGATGGGAGGAAACATAATTCATATTTCACTTGATACAAAACCCTTTTACATAATCTAAAAGCCCGCGAAGGGTCTATTCAAATGTACAATGATTATATAAACTCAATATTAATCCTAGGAGTCCACAATGGGGACTTTGACTAATATAATGATGACCCAAGCATGAAACCTATGCTTTAATAAGTCATTGTTATAATGATAAAAATATTTTTTTTATTCTTTTGACAAGTACATTACATAATGACTCATGTACATTATTGAAGGTTGAGCATAGCTACCTTTTCCAACATTCCCTCTTAACTAGGGAGGTATTCATAATGTACAAATAAAATGGAAAATATCAAACTATATGAAAACATAAAGAACCTTTAGGCACCACAATGCCATGGACTAGATTCCTGACCAGAGAAACCTATCCAACTAGTCACTCAACAATTTAGGCACTGCAATGCCATAGACTAGATTCCTAACCAACACAATTTATCTAATCATTCACTCAAAAATGTAGGCACTGCAACGCCATGAACTAGATTGGCGATGAGGGAAATCTATCTAATACGTCATTGTAATGCCATGGACTAGATTCCTGACCCGAGAAATCAACTAGGTGGGAATAAGATGGACTCAAGGTTTCATCCCCTCTAGGTACCATTAGGCTTACTTACTAACCACCAACCCTAACATGTAGGTGTGTATCCAAAACTGAGCTCAATAAACAACACCACCTTTTCAATTCTGTGATTCCTGACATCAACACATAGTGTGAGCCCGAGGTGTCCCTAGGAAATAATTCACTTACAATGCCTCAACAAATCTCTTCCATTCCTTTATCATCAATATAATCACCAATATCTACCAAACCTAGAAGGTTCCTTAGATATTCAAACTTCTTATTAGGAAGAGCCTTTGTTAGAATTTCTGCTACCTGTTCGTTTGTCAAAACATATCCTAGCTTCACACTCCCATCCTCCACCAAGTTCCTAATAAAGTGAAACTTAGTATTGTTATGTTTTTTCCTTGAATGAAACAAGGGATCTCTAGACATTTTGATACAACTTTTATTATCACAGTTAATCATAGTAGGACCTAGAGACCTTTCAAACAAGTATGTCAAAAGATTCCTTAACCAAACAACCTATTTTCCTATTTCACATGCAACAACATATTCTGCCTCGACACTACTCAATGCAACATGATCTTGGTTCCTACTCATCTATGAGATCATAGAAGCTCCCAGACTAAATCATCCTCTAGTAGTGCTCCTTCCATCGGTCTCACTACCACCCCAATCAGAGTATGTGAAGCCAATTAGCTACAATTCCTTACTATAGTACTTTAGGCAGTGATGTATAGTGCCACGAAAATACCTCAATATATGTTTGCCAGTTATCCAGTGATCATGATGAGGATCCAACTAAAACTAACTAAGAATTTTCACTGCAAAACATATATCTAGCCTAGTATTTACCGTATACATCAGAGAACCCACCAATTGATGATATGAGAAAGGATCCACGAGACTTGAGTTGGATCTTCTCAAGTTCTTGAGGATGGTGATCATAGGAGTAACCACCAGCTTGGATTCCATCATCCCAATTTTTTGCAATAAATTAATGATGCACTTTAATTGCCCCAAATATATCTCCCTAGGTGTCTGCCATACTTACGGACATAGGTAGTAGTGCATCAATCTTGAATCCTTCATCTCAAATTCAACTCCCAATATTTTCTTGCATTCTTGAATCCTTCATTCTACATCGGTGATAAATAGATCATCCACATATAGTAGAATAATTAATGGCTCATTATTGACGACCTTGATATATAGATTCATATTAGTAGTACTCTTCATGAACCCAATCTTGAGAAGATATGCATCCATTCTTGCATACCATGCCCTTGGTGCTTTCTTCAAGCCATATAGAGCCTTCTTGAGTCTGCAAACATGAGAGTCCCTACTATTCACCTCAAATCCTTTAGGTTTTTCGATGTACACTTCCTCATCAATTGTACCATTCAGAAATGTGGTCATAACATCCATTTCATGGATATTCCACCCCATTGTAGCGGCTAGTGAAACCAATGATATAATGGTAGTGTAACTTGTTGTAGGTGAAAATGTTTCCTCATAGTCAATGCCTTCCTTTTGAGAGAAACCCCTTGCAATGAACCTTGCTTTGTACTTTTCTATAGTTCCATCAACAACATGTTTGATCTTATAGATCCACTTTGATGTGATAACTGATTTGTCACTAGGTCTAGGAACAATTTCCCAAACCCCATTCTTCATGATGGATTGATATTATTCTTGAATGGATTTCTTCCAAAACTCTTCATGCTCAGCTTCCTAGAATGTAGATGGCTCGGCTTCAATCAACTTTTCCATATATGTAGCATAACCAGAATAACTTTTCAGTTTCTCACTTTCCGTGGAGGACCCTTTTGCAACTTCATGTCCTTCAACATCTTCTAATGTAGCTCTCAACCAATATGGCTCCATCCTTGTGGTTGGGGCAACCACCAATTGAGTAGGCTTACTTGGTCCTTCTTCTTCATCATTTGCAGTAGGGTTCTCATGAACTTCATCTTATTCGAATAAAAGAACTTCTTCGTCATCAGAATCAATACAAATATCCTTTGATTTCTTGTAAGATTGATTCTCATCAAATATGACATCCCTACTTATTTCAATGTATCTTCCCTCCTTTATGTAGATTCTATAATATTTTTCAGATATACTATAACCAACGAATATTCCCTTCATGGTTGTTGAGTCCAACTTATTTCACTTGTCCTTTAGAACATGGACATATACTGGACTTCAAAATATGCAGAAATGATCCACACTCAACTTCTTTCCTATGGATACTTATTCGAGTGTAGTATTATCAAAAATATTATGAGTACTTCTATTTTTAATGTACACGATAGTCATCACTCCTTCACCCCGTAAGAACTTCAGTAGATCTTGATCAAGGAGTGCATAGTTCTAATGCCTTCTTCAATTGACCTATTGTTTCTTTAGGCCAATCCATTTTGTTCAGGATAGTAGGGAACAATGAGCTCAATCTTAATACCTAAATCCTTAGAATGTGAAATTAAATATTTATAGGTGTATTCCCCACAATTTTCATACCTTAAGTATTTATCTTTTTTTTCGGTTAGGGTTTCCACCTTAGTCCTAAACTCCTTGAACTCATCAAATACTTCATCTTTAGTTTCGAGTAGGTAAAGACATGTCTTCCTTAAATGGTCATCAATGAATGTTACATAGTAGAGATGACCTCCAAGTGTCTTGTCAGACATGTGCTCGCACACATAGGAATGGATGAGATTTAATATTTCTTTAGATCTAGGTTCACTATAATGAAATGGCTTTCTAGTATTCTTTCCCAAAGAACATTCCTTACACACACTGTTATAGAAATATTTTTGCACTACAACCCCAACCATATATGTCCATAAACCAAGGGATTCTGAGTCCCTAAAAGTGTTGTTTCATACCCTAAAGGAACAAGGTCAGTTGATTACATCATCTCCCAGAAGTTCTCCACAGAAAATTGCTCAGAACTGGTCAAAACTGGACCATACAAATTGCTTAGTGCAAAGGGTGTGATGCATCTCACCTGCCACATGCAAAAAGTGTGATGCATACTGAAAAGCCCTTCTGTAGGGTGTGATGGGTGAGAGTAGACAAATGGCAGAGACAATTTGCAAGGTGGATGATCATGGAATCTTCCAGAAACTTCTCCTGTGACACTTGACTCTCTAAATTCGCCAAGGGATGAGTAAGGGATCATCAATATCCAAGTGGAATCAAGAACTATCAGAGAGAAGACACTAATCAAAATCCTAGAAGCTGACTCACCCCCTGCAATCATCTATATATGGATCCCTCATCCCAAAGATCGAGGGGTTGGAATCTTATATCTTGTAAGGAAGTGCTATTGGTTTCTTGGTGGAATATCATAGTGTTGGGTGATCTAAGCTTTTCATGAGGTGAAGCAGGGCTTTCATGCTGGGAGGATGATGCTGGGTCAAATCAATGGGTTGTAATCCTCTCTTCTAATATTTATATGAATAAAGCTATTCAAGTTTTCCTCCACATTCTTGTATGTCTGATAATATATGCATTTGTGTGGTCAATATATATCTAGTCCTATATTGTTTATGATTGTAGATCTTTGCACTTTGAAGGTATTATGCTGCTTTGACTTTATAGGTACTCTTTGAAGCCAAGTAACCAAGGGAGGAGTGGCAAAGATCCGTTAAAGGGGAGAAGGAACAAGTAGGGAACCAAGCGAAATATTGAGGTTGGTATTCTTTGCTCTTATCCTATCTACTTCTCATAAAGGAAAACAAAAGTAACTTTAATTTGTTTGTTTCTAAGATAGCTACCCGTCTTAGTGGGACTAGCAGCTCTGCATAGACACTAGATTTCCCGATAAAAAAATGGCGACTCCACTGGGGAGAGAATAGCTTGTTTGCTTGTCTATATTTGTTTTCTTTATAAACTTACAGACCGAGCCTGAAGTCAAGCTAGCTAGCCTTCGAACTGCATTTCCTATGCAAGTGCAAAGTAGATCAATATTGCTTCAGTCTATCTCCGGGTTTTGTTTATAAACTGAAAAATTGATTTGAAAACATCCTAATTGCCCTGGTGGTGTCTCAAGTAGCTTCATTAGATAAGCCCTTATGATTTTAATTTACTGACTACCATTAGCTCGGCTTAAATCCCTAAACTAAGCTGCAAACTGTGACCAAGAACCTAGTTGAATTCTCATTCCTGGACCATTGCACCTTCTCCTCTTGGGAATATGGATGCATCGCACCTCCCATGTGCAGTAGGTGGTATGCATCGCTCTTTCCCTGTGTTAGAGGTGCGATGATCAGATAAGACTCCTTCTACTTCCAGATTTTGGTTTTTTGTTCACTCTCTTCAGCTTTATTCAGGAGTTTTGATGTCTGTGATCAGTATGCCACAGTGGAAACTCCCTTCCTTTGCATGATTCAGCCTCCATAGTATAAATAACTGTAAATGTTTTTATGTATTGTTCGCCATTTATGGTTCTCCTTTACAAAGAAGTAACGTAATCAAACTATCGTCTTTTGATTTGGAAGTGCCGTTTTCAGTCAAAGAAAAGAATCCTACTGTTCTTGATGGACGATTACACTATTACTCTTGTATTTGATTTGAATTAATAGTTTTTCAAGTTTCAAAAGCAGTTTTCAATTCAAAATTGCAAAGTGTCGCCATTATCTTCCTTTTTTCTTTTGAAGAGAAAATTGTTAGTAATGTCGCTTGAAACAATTCAAATTTGTACTTAGCATTCTTTTTGTCATTCACACATGAAGAAAGAGAAAACAAATACATGCATGTGCATTTGCTTTTAGACTGCTTGTTGATTTTTATTTAGGACAGTGCATCTATTGTGTGCTCTCTGCTCTATGTTGAAAGAATCTCGCTTCTCTTTCCTTAGTAGCTAGGATTTTCATTGCAAAAGGAAGATTAAACGATTGTTTATCATCTTAGATTACATTTTAGGAATTGTATATCTACGTCATGCGGTGAACCTAAAAGGAAAACTTCTTAAGAAAGATCAACTGTAAAATAATTTCAATGAACATAAAAATGCTTTGGAACCTAATGCACAACATTTAGAAGTCTAGGCTAGAGACGTATTCCGGCATCGTAAAGCCTGGTAAGTATCGCTTTCATTGTAGGTTGGGTGATTCCTCCTCTTTGAGATGACAAGTGTTAGTATGGACTTGTGCTCCCATGTACTGTCGAGTATATATTGGGAGACCACAATAGGCTATATCCTTTATCCTTAGGAAGCCGTGTCTGCTGCCCTATCGATTACAATGCACTAAACACAACATTCGGGAAGATTGGTTGCCGTACCGTAAAAAGTATTCTGCAGTTTTGCGATTGGTTTGGTAATCCCTCTGTCTAGATTTCCAGAGTAGTCCCTTTCATTCCTTTTCAGACTCCCTAAAAGAAAAGGTCCATCTGAGCACTTGACACTTTAGGCTCATTAAAAATCGAAGGAGACTAGAGTCATCTTTAGCTTTTTCTCGACTCTTAAAAATTGAAAAAGCAAGTTGTGTCAAAGTATCTAAAATTCATTTGATTCGGAATCATTTTTCCCTTATTTTGAGTTGATCAAGTAATCCGCAATCGTGGAAGAAAGTCAATCGAAACCCCGTCGTTCGCGGAGATTAACGAGTCACCCGTCTTTGAATCTGGAAATTAAACTATTCTAGACAAAGTGAACTCGCTTAACCGGATCAAAGTCCCCTGGTTTTCTTAGAACTTGTGTTCCAACATCCTCAAGGACTCCGGTTACTCCAACCATCTTTGGTACCCCTGTCTTTACATAAGAAGTTCCGCGGCCACAAGAGGACATTAGAACTGATCCTAGTGTAATGGTAAACACTTCTATTCCTAAATTAGCTCCATCTATAGCTAATTCATAAGGTGTTACCCCTCCAACAACTGTCGTTGTAGAGTTTATACCTTCTTCAGCACCATAAATATTTTATGGACCTAACAGTCTACCTCTCACACCTAGATTGATTGCTATAGAAAATATTGTGGAGGATCCTCCATCTAGTACTCCATTGCATTTTGGAGCCGGGATCACCCTATATCCTTCTTCATCAGAAGTTAGTCTCCCTTCATCGCAAGTTCCTGTAGAATCGTTAGAAAATATTCTGGATAGACTAGATATGTCTGAACAACCGTCGACATCTAGGACCGTGTCATCTGACGGAGCAACAGCAGAACCTCCTGCTGCTACTCCAACAATGTTCGTTGGTGTACCATCTATCCCAACTAGCTCTCAACCTCTAGATGGAGTCCATCTAGGGATTGTTTCGACAGTATGGTATGTTCCCATTTGTTCGTCCATAATAATATCCGGAATCTCTTATGTTGAGTCTCAACAAATTGATGCTTTGCAACAGTATCAATTTGGGTAGTCTTGTCCCCAAAGGCCAATCATTCCTTTGAGCACTGCATTGCCACCATATGGGGGGTAATATGCCCTTTCATTGTTTCCTCTGGAAGAACAACCATATGGGAGTTCGCAACAGAATTCGGGTCATGCTATAATTACATATAGCGGTTGGGTGCCAATATTGCCTCAACAACCAAGAGTTGTATACTCAATGCAACAAAGCCTACCTGTGTCGAATATCCCCACTACATTGGCCATTGTGATAGTGTTGCAAGTACAAGCATTGCCTATTGTATGCCAACCTCAAGTTCCTCAGGTTGTAATACAATAGCCTCCTAACTCCATGACATAGCCGCAATCACCGATTAGCGGCTCCCTAACCGGAACAACCTAGGTTCAAACGGGTACTATTACCCCTCATCTTGGTCAAATAGCCAATATTGGACAACAGCAAATGGTTTCACAACCATGGCTGGTGCAATATCAACAACCACAATCCCAACAAGTTTACTAAGGATCTGAGCAACAAATCTTTGCAAGTAATGGGCAGCCATATATTCAAAACGGTTAACATCAATGATTTCATAGTGGTTATGCCCATTAACCTTACCAAAGTTATCGGCATCAAATGCACTATGCTGGTATGTAAAGACCCACTACTCAGGCAATCCCATCTTATCCTGGGTATGCTTCACCAAACCTGAATCAACAGTTGCCCTTCGTGGCGACTTTACAGTTACCGGATCTAAATCGGCTAACAAACGATCCAATTGCTTATGCCCCTTGGTGGTTGGTAATTCATCATAAACTACCATAAGATATTCCTAAATTTAATGGAAATTCAGGTGAAGACTCGTCGAATCATGTGATGACCTTTCATCTGTGGTGTTCATCCAACACTCTCAATGATGATTCGATTAGGCTTCACCTTTTTCAGCGAACGTTAACTGGTCCGGCAACAAAATGGTACATTGAATTTCCTAGAGCTTCATTTGAGAACTTCACCACCCTTTCCACAACCTTTTTAACCCATTTTCAGTTACTAATAAGGTACGAAATAGGAATAGAGCTTCTTACCAATTTCTAATAGACGACGGCCACTCACATATCTGATCATATCCATGAGTGGCGGCATCGTCATAGAATGGTAAAAAGATATGTTCCTGATCAGCTGTTAGCGGAATGGTTTATTAAGTCATTATTACCTTCTATCACAGAAGATGTGGCAAAGGGAGGGGTCATCACTGAAGAGCAAGTCATTGCTCGTGCGCAATATCTAGACTTGATTATACTCAGTGTGGCACGCTCTATGAAAAAATCCTTGATGCTCCTAGACTGGAATTTTCCAATTCCTCCTCCTCCTAAATCAAACAAAGAATCTCATGCTGGCGATGGTGTGATAGGTACGACTAGCACAAAAACTGTAAAAGCTACATCGAAGAAAGCTTGTATGGTTTCTAGTCAAAATGTGAATAAAGAACTTCTCACCTTAGAGGTAAATGCCGTGTCGAATGACAAAAGCAAAGAACCGAAGCAACCAGGGGGCAAGAAGAAAAAGAAATGGAAAAAGAAGAAACAGGAGGAGTCATCCCCTGAAAAATCTTCTGCAAACCCTTCTGGAGAAAGGAAACCAAATCTTCCATGCTTTATATGCGATGAGGATCATTGGACGAAAGACTGTCTACATAAAGCTGAGCTTAGAAAACTATTAAAGAATTCAAAAACCTTAGCGGTATTGACTGATCCATTTCCAAATCAAGGAACCAATTTGGTTGCTAGTGACAATGCTTCCCCATCCCAAGTGCTCATGTTGTCCATTTCAAAATAGAAAAATGATGCTTTGATATCAACAAGGAATAAAGATTACGGGAATCCAAAGTTGTTGAACAACAAGGCTACTGATCAACCTAGTAGTTCGACAACAACTTCGACCGAAGTTGTGCCACCCATCATTCCTGAGCTAACGATAAAGCCGCCAAAGGGAGTAGTACACAAATCGAGATTTAATCCTCATGCTAGAGCAGCACAGAATTATAATATAGTAGAGGACCTGGCCTAATCGCCGTCCACTATGTCGACACTTGAGGTACTGCAAAATTTGCCCTCCCAAAAGCAAGCTATATTATCAGCAATAGGTGGGATTGACCTAGCAGATTCCAATCTTGTGGCCTTTAATCATAAAGGATATGACCCTCAGTTACCAGCTCAACTTGCTTTCCTTATTCAAGTGAAAGCCCTCAACAAAACTATTCATCGAACGATTATTGATGAGGGAGCATCTACATGTATTATGTCGATGAGATGCTGGAAAACTTTGGGCTCACTACCCTTGTCACGATAATCAACAACGTTGAAAGCATTTGATGGATGAACATACACTCCATACGGGATTTTAAGTAACTTGCAAGTCAAACTGGGGGGCAAGACAATGGAAATTGATGTTGAAGTTATTGACGGAAACCTCGATTACAACATCCTACTAGGAAGGCCCTGGATATATGCTATGGCTGTTGTTGTGTCGGCATACTTCAAAAAGATTGCATTTCCTTTCCAAGGAGGAATTACAATCGTCGACCAACAAACATTTCTCCCCAACAGTTCACAAGTTACAGGAAGCATTCCAATGATCCACGCGATCTCTCAATCGTTTCAAAATATCGGAGTAAGCCTACTAAAAGACCCAACACTGATGGGTACTTTTGCCCTACCACCTCCAAACAATCTGGCGGAAGTGGCCACGGTGGGAACCTACAATATGGTGTCTTCCATTCAAAATATATCTGATCACGATGTTAACATGGATCATCGCGAGGTTTTGCCACCAAGCCCAAAAGAAATATTGTAGCAATCAATGTTTTCGGCATGGGAGGTGAACCCAAATCAACACTCATCAAGCGTTTGGATAGATAGGTCTAAGGAATATTGGTGAGCTCCAGTATTGCAGCAATAATGTTGCAACTCTTGGGACTCCCTTCTTTAATTTTATCAATCTGGTAGTTCGTAACAAACTTGGAAGCGACGATGTTGTATGCACAAGTACTAGCTCTTGCTGCAGCTGTCACTTGGTCAGCTGGCACAAGTCCACTAGGGGCTTCAGCCAACTTCTATGAGCTCTGAGAAGAAGCTTTTTAACTGATGGACAAAAGCTAACTCAAAGGAAGCTAATATACTTGGAAAAAGAAACTGAAAAGCTGAAAGGAAATGCAAACCGTAGCAAACCCTAATTTTACCAGCTAGCCCTACTGATGTGAAAAAGAGGATGCAAGCTACTGAAAGAGATGCCATTGACTTCTAGGAAGGTAAAATGCATGTGTCTAAGCTACTTCTATCTGAAGAAAACATCTTTTTGTATTTTTGATTCAGTTGTCAGATTCATCATGCATGTGCTTTCATTGTTTTTGACTGTGCAGAGGTGGATCAGCAAGAGGAAATTCTTGCAAGAGGTTGGGAAGGTTCGAAGTGGGGCTAAGGGGTCCCTAGCACCCTTCCTGAGAGTTTCACAAAGTTTGGCTATCAAAAAACCGCTTTCATGAGCTTCTACAGGAAGTCTGCAGGGGTTCTACAAGATGTTCTGGAATTTCTACAGGATGTTCTGTGATTTTCTACAGGATGTTTAGAAATGGGATTTTGGAGCATGGATGGAGGAAGAAAGATGAAGAAGTGGGTATGGGGGTGAGATAGGGGTGTGCGGATGTCCAGGACTGGTGAATGAGGTTGAAGAGTGGATCAGGCGATTGGGTTGGTTCAAAGATAAGAGAAGCAATGTTGCATGAAAAGATGGAAGTTAGGTCAAAGTGAGGTAACGTGGCAATGGTAAGGCAAGGATCTGAAGTAGAGGGTGGAGTAGGTAGGTTGGATGGAGTACGAGTAGATGGAGAAGTATGATAGGCACTCTGCAAGTTATTTTTCAAACTGAAATACGTGAAATAACTATGAAACTAAGAAATTATAAACTGGAGAATTTAAACACAACTAATATCAACATCTGTAAATGAGAATTCCAACACTAATGATTGCATGACAAAGCAAAAACAGTGTTTTTGTTGGCAGCAATGTCACCTTTGTCCCAGCTCAGGATCCCACTGAGGGAGAGGTGAGATCAGAGGTGATTGAGGCCTTTTTCTAAGGATCCTTTCTGTTATTGAGCTATCAAATCAATCTGAACATGAAAAGCTACTTTAATCATAAAAAACAACCTAAATAACAAAACAAGATTTAAATCTAAATAGTAGATTTTATTCTAATAATGCAGCAAAGACACATGAAAGTAAACAAAGGAGGTACTGGGCACTTGAGATGGGCCCAACCCCAACAGCTACAGCCTCCTAAGAGAGATTTAGAGCTGGTGCAATGTTAGGCCCTATACTACTAGTGTAACCCCTTATTGTTATTAGTACAACCCACTTATTATATTGATGTACCCATGCAGTGCCCATATTGTTACTATTGTGCCCCCATAGAAGCCCACTATTGTTTAATTATTGTGCCCTTAACATTATAGTTAGTCGGCTTCTAATTATCTTATGACCCTTTAGAAACTCCTATATATAGAAAGGAGGTCTTTTCATTTGTATCATCCAAGAATTGTTCTTTATGTAATGTAAAGGAGGTTTTCCCCCTCAGGCTGAATTCTAAGGCGTTGATCTATCTTTTTCTACTTTTTCTTGAGTTGGTTTTCATAACATTTGGTATCAGAGCTTTGGATTCTAGGGTTTCGCTGCTCCAAACAGGTCATCGTGGCATTTTCACTATAACTTTTTTTTCTCTGACATTTCAGACGTCGCAAAAAAAACCCACTTGAGAAGAAATCGCACTGAACCTTGGGTCCGAATTTCAGAGCTTTTCAAGTGATATTCGCGGAGATATGATCTGAGGAAGTTGGTCTTTTTGCAGACTCCTCAATTACATTCCAAACTGGTGACCTGGGGAAAAGCGTCATAACTTTCTCTCTGGGGATCGGATTGAAATTTCGTAAGAAGGTGAAGAAAGAGGATGGACTGTAGTTTCTTGTATGCAGTTTTCAGATCCAAAGGTCGAAACAATGACTAGTGGCATGTCGTACAAGTTCACTCTACTGAACCAGTCTATAATCAAGTCACTGTGGGAGATTTCGCATAACTCTTCCTTGGAGAAACCAATTTGGGTCAGACTTGTGGCATTGGAAAGAGGAATTAGAGAGCTACTACAGGTCACAATTTCAGAACTTAAAGATTTGAAGGTACAGAGTTACAGTCGTTCCAAGATCGAGCTCCTAAAATCAAGAAAATGCAAGATGAGGAAGTTTGATGGAAAGGATCCAGTAAATTGGATACTTCAGATGGAACAATATTTTGATCTACATGGTGTTCCAGTGTTACAAAAGGTATGTATTGCATCTTCATATTTAGAACCAGATCAATTTTTATGGTATAAAGGGCTTTGTTCTCGTAAGTGACTTGTTACGTGGTCAATTCTCACAGAGGAAATGATAGCACATTATGAGGATACAAAGAGCAACACCCTCTTTAGAGCAACACC